>PVHX01011456.1:0-64267 GCA_004024805.1 Geosciurus inauris | reverse complement strand
GGCTTCAGAGGTGTCAATCCATACCAGACTCCATTCCTTGAGGCACAAGGTGAGATTGGACATCAGAGCAGAAGAGTGTGATGGAGGGAAGCAGCTCACGTGGAGATCAGGACGCAGAGAGAGCTATTGTTTGTATTCTTGCTGATTGCCATTCTAACTTGAGTGAGATGAAGTTTTAGTGTAGTTTTACTTTGCTTTTCCTTTATTGCTAGGAATGTCGAACATTTTTTCATGTATTTGTTGACAATTTGAATTTCTTCCTTTGAGAAATGTCTGCTTGTTTCTTTTGCCCATTTATTGATTGGGTTATTGAGTTTTTTGATGTTAAGCTGTTTTGAGTTCTTTACATATTCTGTGTACTAATCTCTTGTCAGAGGAGCAACTGGCCAAATTTTCTCCCATTTTGTAGGCTCACTATTCCTGCTCTTGTTGCCTCTGCTGTGCAGAAGCTTTTTAATTTGATGTCATCTCACTTATTGAGTCTTGGTTTTATTTCTTGAGATGTAGGGGTCTTGTTAAGGAGGTTGCCTGTGCCAGTATGTTTGCGTATGTAAACATTCTTTCCAATTACTTCCAGTATGATTTTAACTTTTATTGCTGAATTCTTAGCTATTTACAAAAATTGTAAGGATTTTTCTTAGTTTTCTGGATTTCCCAATCTTTTCCTTTCTTTCTTTTTTCTATTTTACCTAGAATACCCACACATTTGGTTGTATGTATGCCTCAAAAGTTCCTCATAGTTTAATGAAATAAACCAGTATCGTGGGAAATTTTAATTGTTTTCATCTCAGAAGACTCTGGGCTAGAATTCTCTTAGCCTCAGCATTTTTACCATGACTCCATTTTCCCCTCATGTCCTCATCTCGAGTAATTATGCTGAATGAGTAATTTTTGAGAACTGCCCTTAACTCTCCCTTTCTGTTCACCTGAATTTTCACAGATTGGACATATTAATTCTGAAGCCAGATGACAATTCCTTTGGAATTTGGAGCCCCCACAGAGTTCCTGGCCTACTCTGGCTTCTTTTTCTAACTGCAGAGTTCCATTCATAGTATCCTAGCAGCAAAATTAAGCCTTTGAATTTTAGATTAGAGGGGAAAGGTCCTTTCAGAAAAGTTCCATTACAGACAAAAATAAAAGGTGAAGATACTGGGTTTATCTGTAAGATTGCAAGTTTACTGCAAACTGAGAGGAAAACAGAACGGTGGGAAGGGCTCTGTCCCAAGATCCTGTTAGCCATCCAGGCTATTTCCTAGGCCAGCCTGTTGAACTCCTCCAAACCAAATCCTTTTCCCAGTCTAGATGGTGTGCAGCCGCTGGGGTGGGATCACACTGCACATGCCTGTTCCCCCCACCCTGCCTCCTACCTGCCTGCAGCTCAGCAAGGTCAGCTCTTAGCTCCCTTTCATCAATGATCTGAGCTTTTATTCATTGATTCCTAGACCTTTGCCTGGTTTCTTTTCTACTGCATTTTCCTAATTTTCGATTTCTTACTTTCAAACATATCACAGTCACATGCTGCATACTAGCATTTCAACCAGCCATGGAATGCATGTATGAGGGGGTCTCATGAGATTACAAAAGAACTAGAAAATTCTGCACAGTGCACCATTCACATTTGCAGTCACATGGTGTGAACAAACCTTCTCCACTGTCACTCTTATAAAAGGACAGTACATGCAATTGTGTACAACAGAATCCCTGAAAATGATAATAAGTGACTTTGTTACTACTTTATATATTTGCTATTCTATACTTTAACGTTATTGTTTTAGAATGTACTTCTACTTACATAGAAAAGCTTACTGTAAAACAGCATGCTGTGCCTCATCAACAGCAGCCTGGTTCATCTTGGGCTCTCGTATCTCAAACGTAACAAGAGGCTGCTTCTGGTGACTGCTCTGTGCCATATATGTGTATACATGATGTGATGTTCACACAGTGACAAAGTGGCCTAAGGGTGCACTTCTCCAAATGTGTGTCCATTGTTAAGTGACGTATGGCAGTATGTAGAGCATAATGTTTATTTACATACATTTGACGTTGTTAACAGCATCATCTACATATTTAAGCAATATTTGAGGAACGATACTTGAATGGACTATTTCCTGACTCTTGACCAATTGTCTCTTTTTATTGTCTTTAACACATGCAGGTAAGTATGAATTAAAATGTTGCAGCCATGGATTTTTTCCCTTGGAGCTCTCCCTATCTTATAGCATGTACTGTCGCGGAGGGGAATTGCGTGTTAGACCTAATTTTTTTTTATTCCTATCTATTCCCTATTTCACTCTTCCTTATAGTCAGACCCTTATAGTATTTTCCCTTCAGATTCAACTCAACAAACAGGTACCAAGCATGGGCTAGTGTTGCACATTTTTCTAGAATCTTAGGCTACAACAGTGCAAGTGATAGCTTGTCTTCCTACTGCTTCAGATCAATTGTGGGTGACTGACATCAAATACTTACTTACAAGTATGATGAACATTATTGAAGTTCACAGGGCAAAGGTGGACGTGGAGCTGGAATAGTTTAATCCACCTAAGGATGAAAGAGCAGCTTTCTTGAGAAAGAGAGAACTCAAAAGAGGAAGCATCTGACACCAGTGGCTACACTTTGAGGCTACTCTGGGAGGCTGGGTAGAGGTAGACAGTGGGAGGGAAAGAAGAATGTACAGAGGAGGGAGATTATACACCAGCTCAGGGAGGGGGAAGAGGACCACCTGGAGGAGGTGCACTGGAGGATTTCACACAAAAGAAAGAGCTACGCTTAAAGTATGCAGGAAGGTGAGTTTAAGATGTTTTTCTAAAATAAGAGCCAAAATGAAAAGTTCTAAATAGCTTTGGATTGGTAGGTGTGGTAAGTAGCATGGCTGGCTTTTTATTTCGGAAGATCTCTCCAGTTGCAGAGTTGCAGAGTTGATTTGGGGATGAGATACCAGATACACTGCTAGAAGGCCCCGTGGAAGGCCAAGTTGAAGAGCCAAGCTGAAGGACAACTGTGGCTTGGACTAAGGGCGATGGCTGAGACCCTTTAACATGTCCACTCAGCAGGATGAGGCTTTTCAGTGTGTGCAAGAAGAGTCAAAACAACTAAGCTTTCTTGTTTGAGCAACTGAATGGATAATGGTGTATTTAAGGAGTCAGGGACTGATGGCACGGGAGCATGTTTGGGAGGAAATAGAAATTATTAGGTTAGCTCCCGGCCATATTCCAGAAATGGAAGGGAAGGGGTTGGTGCTCACGGGGCAGCACTGAGCTGGAGATGTGGGAAGTTTGGGGAGAAGATGGAGTTGCACCCTTGCCGTGTAGACCAAGGCCAGAAGAATGAGGGGGCTTGGAGGGTTGTGCAATGTAAGAACAGAGAGGGGAGGGTCTGGGGGAGGAGAAGGAGCCAAGGAACTTGGAGCAGGTGGAGGAATCAGGCGAGTAAGGCGTCTCAGAGACCAGCCAAGAGCATGTTTCCAGCACGAGTCGCCAGTGGCCTCCACTGTAGCAGGGCAAGGGTTGAGCAGTGTCCTTTAGATTTCGTCACAATAAAGCTCTTGTTTTTCTTGGTGAGAGAAATCTCAGTGGGATAGGTGGAAGGCACCACAGCAGGTTGAGGATCAACTGGGAGGTGAAGAAACGAAGCTCATGAGAAAAGACAGCTGTTGGAAGAAAGTCCTCTCATCCTTCCTTCTGGGATGCCCTCTCCAACAGGCATTTTTTACGTCTTGAGTTTTCTTTCAAAATTTGACCATTGTATGTCTTGATAAGTATATTTGCTTGCCAATTTTTCTGAAACATGGTTGGTTATCTCATTCTGAGAAATTAAAAGTGCCTAGTTTATATACATTTTCTCCTGTTACACTTTTCACTATTGCTTCAATTTTTTGCTCTTTCCTGCGGAAACATCCATTCACTGGTTGAATGTTTGTCATCTATCAAATTTGTCTGTCAACATCGCCCCTATACTTTTGTTAGTTTTCTTTCAATATTGATTTAATAATGGATTTTTAAAAATTCTGTTAGTGTGCCTAAAATTAATTCTGCACTTTTAAATCAGGTTTTGGTAGCATTATGTTCTTCCTATACAATTGTTTTTTGAATTACAATTTTCATATGGATTTATGATTTATGTCTGATGGTTCTTATTTCATAGAAAATATATTGCTTGTATCTAAATGACCATTAGATGTGGATCTTTCCTGAACTATTTAATCTCATGAAGTTTAGTAGAAGATCATTCATCGAGGACTCTAAACATAGAAGTATGTAACTGTTACCATTGTTATATCCTTATTTTTTAAAAGACACTGTCTACTTTAAAAAATCATTTACTGTAATAATTGCAGAATGATTTCCTGAAGTGGATGGTGATAGTGAGCTTCACTGAGCTGTGTCCACGATGGTGAGGGTTTTAATAGATGGGGGAAGAAGGCCTTTCTTCGATGCTGTTTGATATTGTGAAAAGCTCATAAATTTTGTGGGACAAATACCATTTATTACTGAACAGGAGATGGCTCAGATATAGAGGCCGAGAGAAACCTGAACAACAAAAGCAGAACTAGAAAGAGCAGATGAGGGGTCTTTTCATTAATGTAGCTGCACCTTTCCATCCTTTAGTTTCTGTGCTGCTCAAATCCTGCCCATGGGGACCTCTGTCACTGTCCTCTCTCACATCAACAAGGATTTCCTGGAAAAAACTTCATTTAAAAATTAATTGATCATTTTTACATGTGTGTTATTTTTAAAGAACATGAGTACAAGCAGATTCTGTGGATGAGAATTGGTGAGTGAAATATATTTGCTGTTTCCATTATTAAATATTTAGATACATGTCAACTCTGCTCCCGCCCCCCAGTTTTCAAGTTAATCCAGACCTTTTTAATAGATGCAGAAGGATGACTTGTGCTTAACATATTCTTCAGTTAGTTTGCATGACAACATTTATGTTAGATAAAATTCTTCTAGGATCTATGTGCTTTTACAACTAATTTAGTTTTTACTATACCATGGGTATCATATAATGTTTTAAGATCCCTTTTTTCTTTTTCTTTTTGTCATTTTTCTCCTGTGAGGTTAAAATATGTAAATCTGGAAATATGCTGTAAGAGGTCAGATCGTGGACATTCTAGTTAAATGATCGTTCACTGTAAAGCTATTTTATGGGAAGACCTCCTTTGAACCTTGCTTAGCACTTTACTCCTTTCTCTTGAACTTCAGAAAGTTTTACGGTTTCTTTTGATGTCTTATCACAGCATCTCCAGGTGGGCTCCACTGCTTGCAGCGGTGGCTGGAACAGGAACAGCAACTGGCCGCTGCGACAGTAGCTGACGTTACCGTCAACATTCAGAAAGCAATGGATGCGAAACTTCATCAGCTTATTGTCCAATGTTTTCTTCACACTGCACAGTTCTTAGCAGGAGGGGTAAGTTAACAGGGGTGTTTTAATACTTGCAGGATCGTAAGTGCAGATATGGTGGAGCGAGACTATACCGAGGCACTCTCAAACACACAGGCTCAGAATTCCTCTTTTACCATCTAGTTTACCATCTGTCAGCCTCAGAGACTCTTTCTAAACTACAGCACACTTTTTCCCCCACCTCTCTTTTTCATTTACATTTATATCCCACAAGCTCAAGGGTTTTTTTTCTGTTTTTAAAAAACTGTGGTTTGTCTAATTCTGATTCAGAAATTCTCTTTTAACCACTGCAGCATTACCTTCCCCAAATCCCATACATGCATCCCCAGCTACATCACCTCCTGCAACATTCAGTTTCTGCATTCTATTTAAGCAGAAAAACACTCTCCTATTTTACCATGCCACTCTCCAGTTGTGATCCATGTGACCCATCAGATTCCACGTTGATTTTTATTTTCTGTCTATGCTTTCTTGGACATACAGGGTAGTGATATATCAAGACCCAGTGTTGGACAATGGTTAGTATTCTTCTTTCTTTAGCCCACTGTGAGTCAGGACCTCAGTAATCTTACAATCATCTTTAAAACCCTCTGGCTTTATGGTTCCTCATTTCCTAAAATATAACTCTGCTTACAAAGTGAGCGAGTGGGAAATGGGACGAAGAGCGGATGTATCAACAAATGATTATGCTGCAGTGTGGTAGGAGCTCTGTCCAGGTCCATAGCAAATGCCGTGGAATCCACAAACACCCAGAGAATCATTCGTGATGGTGAGAAAGTAGAAAAAACCCAGTGTCCAACTGGTGAATGGGATAAAACACAGTATAGTCACCACTGAAAATTACTTGGCAATACAGAGGAATGAAGAGCAGAACATGGTTCACAAATGAACCTGACAGCATTGTGTGGAGAGATGGAGCAGTCAGAAAGGACCCTATACTGTATGCTTCCATTTATGTGAAATGGCCAGAATGAGCAGAGCCATAGCAACAGAAAGTAGATTGGCAGTTGCCTAGGGATGGTGAGGGGAGGGATGGGGGAAAGGATGGTGGCTGGGGGAAGCTGGATTTCTTTTTGTCATAATGAAAATATTCTTAAATTGATAGTGGCGATGCTTGCACAACTCTGAATATATGAAAAGCCATGGAATTACACATTTCAGATGGGTGGATGGTTTCATATGAATGACATTTTAATCAAACTGTTAGAAAATGCTCTGGGAGCAGAGAAAACATATGAATCACTGCCCTTATCATGGGGCTGGTAACGAGCACTTACAGAACACTTCATCCTCAGCGCAGCCTTCCATTGGGTGCCATCACCACCATTTACAGAGAACTGAATTGTTCCTGGTCACAGAGCAGAGTCGGGAGGTGGTCTCCAGCTTGTGGGACCCTGTCAGCGGTGTTTCGTGTTGACCACACTTCCCCTCAGAGGATGTGATGTTTTTACTTCTCTTTAAAGTACCAGTAGGAGCTCACGAAGCAGGGATGGCCAGACGGGGCGTTCAGGCAGAGAAGCACATGGTGGAGGTCCCAGCAGAAAAGATATGGTGCATGAGATCTGCGTAATTTGAAGACAGAGAAGAGACTAACAAAATGGCTACTTTTAAAGGTACGGACGGTTAAGGGAACGAAGCTGGGGACAGTGAAGATCTGACCCATCCGGGCAGGCAGGGCAAGCAGAGAAGCCATTCTGGAACCCAGAGAGGGTGCTGATACTTACACGGCTGCCTTCCACAGAGGGACACAAGGACAGCAGCTTCCCAGCGTGGAGAGAGCACAGACGGCAACTGCCCTGATGCACTCTCCTCCTACCCACCTTATTCACCGCACGCAGCAGGAGGCTGGAGAGCAGAGAGTACTGTGGAAGGCAAGCCTCCAGGGACAAATGCAAGGTGTTCAGCTAGACACGGAGGTGTAAAGACAACGGCATGTTCGGGGTCGGCAGGGCGCAGTGAGCCAGGGTACCATCCTGACGGTCCTCCTGGCTCTTGTTCTTCCCCATCTTCTTGCCCCAAGCCAGGTTTTGTGTCTGTAAATCTGAGAGGTGTCCTCAAAGGGTTCTCCCTAGTGAGCTCCAAAAGCCTTCTTCTCTTTTTTCGCCACCTTGCTGACATAATCCCTCATCCCCAGCCCTTACTTTACTTCTCATGTTGCATCCCTGAGCTCTGATTGTCAGTCCTATTACCTGAGCTCCTGTGTCTCTGACTTAGCTTCAGAGAAGCAGTATCTAAATGGGTCCTTGAATTGGTAGTGGGATCCTCCATAGTGCTTTTAGTCTTAAATTCCACCTTGTTTGATATTACCGCTTCATTTCCCCATTTGTTGTGTTGACCTGGCATCAGGTCAGGTCATCCCTTTATTTTTAACTTTTCTTTAGCATAAAGACTGTTATGCTCAATCTTATATACTTTAAAAATGTATGCTATTTCATAAGTATTATGTATTTTAATATCAATTTCTCTTTTCCATATTATCACTCATGACTGATCTCCTGGATCCAGCCTCATTTTAAAAAATATTTGTTCCCCTCTTTGCTTGCTCTGCAAGTGGGTTTCTTTCATGTGTTTCACAATCACTGGTTCGTATATCTTCAATGACCCTCCTCCCTTCAGTTCATTCACTGACTTGCTCAATGTTTGGGCTGCCACGTAAATTACAGAACAATCAATCACATTTTAATATCAGATCAACAATGCCTAAAATTTTTAGTGTAAGTATGTAGAAATGTAGCATGGGACATAATCTAATAAAATTATTCATTATTTATGTGGAAATATTTAATTTAATGTGGGGACATTTTCTGTGGTTTTCTTATGCAGTTTCTTAAATTCTGGCAACCCTGTTCCACGGACAAAGTATATTTTTCTGAGGTCCAGACATTCTCTGCACGCACTCCTAAGTGCCTTTGTTTATTTGCTTGGTCAGGTTGCCCCCTGTTGTTTTTAGAGGCTCCATTTCACTAGCCAAGTGTTTTGTTGTTCTGATGGGCTTTTCTTTCTCTGGTAGCTGAGTTTCCTTTAATGTGTTATTCAGAAGCTGATCGTAGATCTGCTTGTTGCAGGGTCCCAGGTGAGGGCTGGTCTTGGGTGGAAGATGAAGCAAGTTCTACCACAGTGGGAAGGGGGAGCTGTGAGGCAGGGTGGGCAGCAGTTCCTCCCTGAGGGCCTGAGGACGAGCCCCTGGGTGCTTCACTGCTTTTACACTCTTGTGCTTTCAAGAGGCAGAAGACCGGTGCCCCGTTCAGGGTCACTGTGATCTCAAAGACCACAGACACCAGACACACTCATTCAGACCAACACATCTCACCTGCCACTGACTCTGCCATTAAGATCCTTGTCTCGGGGTTTTCAGGTGCTAGGCTCACGCCTCTCGCTCAGCTAAGGTGAGGAAACCCAATGGCAGCTCTGTCCACCGGGACCCACTCCGTGCTGTTCACCCTCTGTGAGGTAAGAAACCGGCCTCTTCCAGAGAGGCACCAGACAGGAGTGGGAGGGCAAGTGGGTGTTGAACACATCAAATGGCCTAAAAGATGCAAGTTGCTGAAGGAAACTGCTAGATGTGGTAAAAGACCCGTAAAAAATCAGAAAAAAATTAAAATTCAAACATATTCTGCTCTCAAAATGTGTCACAATTGCCTCTATCTTGACTCCATTTTATTTTTATTTACATGTGTTTTTTATCACTCTATTTTAAAGAAACCAAGAATGAAAATCAGAGAGGAAGCATGTGAGTGTGCTCAGTGCAGAGAAGCTAATGTGGATGCGCATCCCGGGCCGGCCGACACGGCACACGTGCAACTGTAACCACGTGGCTCATAATGCCCATTACACCAGCAGGAATATCTTCTCTCCACAGAGAGTTCTGCCAAACACTGCTGTAGCCCGATGTCCCAAGCACAGAGAAGTCTTAGCCTCTCCATTCCAAGCTTCGGTTAGCGGATGCACACACGTACACCCCAAGATAATGGCACGTTTAATGCATGTGTTGTTTTAATAGCACCCTTGAACCTGGACAGCATTGTGCTAAGTGAGCCGAGCCAGGCACAGAAAGACCAGCAGTGCATGATATAAGTCCACACTTATATGTGGAATCTGAGGAAGTCAAGCTCATGGGAGTGGAGAGTAGAACGGCCTTTGCCAGGTGCTGGAGGTGGAGGGCAAGGTTGGGACAGGAAGATATTGGTGAAAGGCTGCAAACTTTCATTCTCACAGGAGAAATCTATTTTTGAGCTCTATGGCATAACAGGGTGACTAGAATTAATAGTAATGTATATTTGTAATTTGTTAGAATAAATTTCGTTTTTGTTTTGTTTTGTTTTGTTCTAGGTATTGAACTCTTGGTGGTAAAGAGGCACTTTACCACCAAGCCACATCCCCAGTCCTTTTTACTTTTCATTTTGAGACAGGGTCTTGCTAAGTTGCTGAGGCTGGCCTTGAACTTGTGATCCTCCTGCTTTAGCCGCCTGAGTCATTGGGATTACATCATACATCACTGTGCCTGGTTAAATTTCAAGTCATATCACAAAAATGATAATTAATTGCAGTGATGGGTATGTTAATCATCTTGATTTAATTACTCCACATTGTACTTTTACATCAAAATATCACAAATATACATATGATTTTTTCATTAAAACAAGGTGAATTTAAAAATCCCAAGCCATCAATTTTTAGTCTACCTCAATCTCGTTGGAGAGAAAGGCTTTCCTGCAGTTCTAAGTCATTATGTACCTAATGGAATGATTAAATGACCAACACAGGGGCAAGAGTTGAAGAAAAAGAGGTTTTGCCTGTTTACAGTAAAAAGTAAATAGTGTTTTATTAGTTATGGGGCACAATTAGGATAGACTTCACTGGAGGACACATGGTCTGGCATTTCCTCCACACCTGTGGACAGAAAGGCACTTGCAGCCTTTTCTGCCCTCCCCGGACATCAGATGGAGGAGGCTGTCCTGGCCAGCCAAGCTCTGCTGTGGCCTAGTTGTCCTCTGGGAGAAGCCGGCTGGGACCCCTCCTCCCAGGCCACACTCCTTGTGCTTCCTTCTTACCCGTGGTTTTCTCCCCTCGCTCTGAGCTCACCAGGCAGCGCCATGCCTGGTTTTGCTCGTTGCTGGATCCTCAGCACTTAGCACTTAGCACCTAACGAGGCATCAGTAAACCTCAGCGGAATGGGAGATATAGTCAGCAAAAGGTGAGCTCCTGATGACCACAGGTATGCACACTGTGTTCTGTTCCATCAGGAAATGGGAGACGGGCTGCTGGAGGCAAGAGCTTATTTCATTTGTTTCCATGTATGCATTTGACCTCCAAATATGTTGCCATATTTTACAACGTATTTACCTGTCTTGGAAGAAAGACAAGTTAAGATTGAAGAAAAAAACCATTGAAGAATTAGTTGCATGTTTTGAAAATGTTTCAATTGCATTTTTTTTCTTATCAAAGAGGCAAGAAGCTTAGCATCTATAAATCTTTAACATAAGCATCCCCTTTAAAATTCTTTTTTTTAAAAAAATATTTTGTTTAGTTGTAGATGAACACAATATCTTTATTTATTTTATGTGGTGCTGAGGATCGAACCCAGTGCCTCACCTATGCAAGGCAAGCGCTCAACCGCTGAGCCATAACCCCAGCCCCCCCTTTAAAATTCTTAAACCCTTCTGTTAGAGAATCTCTTCCTGAAAGTTTATGATGCATTGGGACTAGAATGAGGTAATTTAGGTAGATACACAGGGAAAGAGGAACAATACAACAGGGAAAACAAACTTTAATTCTACTTAATATTAAATAAAAACCAATAACTGCACAAGAAACCATCAGAATCTTTGAAAAAATATATAAGCAGTCTTTACATGTCCATTGATAGCTTAACTGTGTACCCTAGTAATCAGAACAAGGTGTTAAAGTTCCTTTTCAAGGATTTGCAATAAAAAGGCAAGTTGCAAATTATATGCCCAAACAGGCAGATTGCGGTCACTTCTCATCCCAGGACTTTCAATGCCTTTGTGAAGGAAATAGCAATAAGGAACTTTCTACTAACATAAGCTAAAGGAAATATCTCGATTTTTAGAACTGGTAGGATTTCAAAACAAGAAAATCTTCAAAGCAGATGAATTAAGAAAACAACAACAAAGTATTTCTTCCCAAGGCAACAGTCATGCTCTAGGAAAGCTGAGCCCTCCCCCTGTTGACCTTTGCCCTCCCCCTGGAAGCTTGAATGGTGACTTGGCTGCCATTTTTTCTTTCTCATCTTGAGCAACATGGTGTCCTGAGGTCCAGCCCTCAGACAAAACTCAATTTTGTTGTTGTGACTAATTCTCTACTTGGAGAATGAAATATACATCTGAATCACAGGAAGGAAGGGGCATGAGAACTTTGCATTTTTCAAATTTATGGAGACAAAACAATCCTTATTACACCATCCCCCATGTAATTTCTCTTGGAACTGTCTCCTTTCCAGAATCCTGGGACATTTGGAAAACTCAAAGCTATAAACATACAACAAATTGGGTTTTGGAAACAGAATAGCTTCTTGTCCTCTTTTCCTTGTTTTTTCCCTGTTCACCGTGAACATTTATAAATGTGATTGCTTTAAAACAGAGTTGAGTGGAAACAGGACTCATAGTCCAGCCATTCAGCCAGGGACCAAGGTCTGTTCCCAGGCTTTCTCTTGACCCTCTCCTCCACCTTGGCTTTGACCTGCTTCCCTTGGCACAGCTGATGTGTGTCTTTAACATCCTTCTTGTCAGAGAAAAGCCTTTCAGGTGGGTTGGAACCTTCCAAGAGCCACCATTTTGGGTTCTCAAGTGGACTTGCTGTGAGAGATTGGTCAAGACACAACATTCCTGGAGAGAGGAGCAGATACGAAGCAAGCCTGGTGCCACTGCAGGGGCTGCCTTCTCCAGGACCCCCCTGTTGCTTCCCTTGCAGTATGGCTAGCTCTTTGGCACACCATCACCGTGCTCTACCAGCTGTCCCAGCTCCCAGCACCCCGCACACTTGGCTACCATTAAAAATTTCCCCACGCCCCTCATTAGATTTGAACTCAGTGAGAATAGTGTCATCGTTATCATCTCTGACTTTCCTAGATCATGGACTGTGTGCCAAGACCTGTGCCAATTGCTGCCTGTCTTGTTTCACTAAAGCTTTACCACACATTCAAAGAAGAGTGCGCTGAGCCTCAGGAAGGGCAATGACTGGCCAAATGTGCCATGGGAAAGCCAGGGTCAGAACCGGGTCATCTGATTCCGGGCCGAGTTCCTCCCCATGAAGCGCTGCTTCCTCAAGCTTCATTCATCTTGAGGCTTTAGTCACCCTCACAGGTCAGCATCATCCTCATTCAGCATTTACTGAACGAGTGGATGAACAACTGGATGAGAGGAAGTGTGGAGATTGAAAGGAGCTGCCCGGGCAGCAGAGTAAACAGAAGCAGGCCGTTCTTCAAGAAGCATGAAGGAGACTCTGTCAGTCCGTTTTCTGTTGCTTATAACACAAGACACAGCCTGGGAAAATTACAAAGAAGAGAGGTTTATTTTGGCTCAGAGTTTTGGAGGCACAAGGTCTAGAGGCCTCATGTGGTGCTGGATATCTGGCTGGCAGAATTCCAAGGTGGTGCAGGGCATCACATGGCAGGAGACAGTGGGCACATGTGTGCATGTGTGTCCACCTGGCCTCTCTCCCTCTTCTTATAAAGCCACCAGGATCCAATCATGGAGGCTCCACCCTAGTGACCTTATATAATCCTAATAATCACTTCCTGAAGACCCCAGGAAGGATAATTTAGGTATTACCCTCTAAATACCTCACAATGGATATTAAATTTCAACCCATGAAGCCTTGCTGGGACAGTCAAACCATATCCAAACCACATCAGGGGCCAATATTTTCTTTATGTCCCTATTAAAAAATAGCTCCTTCTAATATAATTCTCCTACAGTTGCTTAGTCTTCTAACTTCCTATACAAGCTTATTTTTTTTAATGAAGGATGGCATCCATTTATTGGTATGTTCAAGATGTGAACCTTTTTCCAGAAGCACATTGTAATGGGATATCAAAATTTTAAAGATGCCCCATCCCCGGTCCTTAGCCTTGAACAGCCTTCTTAGAACCAAGTCTGTAGGGAAGCCTGTGGAGTTATGGCTGCAGAGATCCTCCATCTAGATGTTAAACAGCTCAGCTTCTCCTGACTGTGCTTCCTTTCAACTGAGTCCTCCTGATACTGCTGGCTTCCCAGGACTTGGCTGGTGGTAAGCCCCCAAATATGAGTGAAAGAAGAAAAAAATCAATCATCGGGTCTTGCTGGCATACAATGCTAGCCAGGTTTTTCTCCTTGTGACAAATAACTGAGACAAACAACTTAGAGGAGGACAAACTAATTTCCTCATTATTTCAGAGGCTTTATTCCTTGTCTGGCTCCATGACTTTGTGGGGGGGATGAGATGGCACATCACGGTAGGAGGGCACGGTGGAGGAAGCAGAGCGAGGGGAAGGGCAGGGCGAGAGATACCTCCGAGGGCATGTCCCCAGTGACCTGCTTCCTCCAACTGCCCCAGTGCCTGTGGTTTCCACCACCTCCCAACCGTCCATTCAGCTGTCAGTGGATCAGTCCCCTAAGCGGCCCTGGAGACCCAGGCGCTTCCCAAGAGTCCCATGTCTGAACACTGCTGTACTGGGGACCAACCTTCAACACACGAGACTGGGGACATTCCAGATCAAAGCACAATGCATACTGAATATTGCATAAATGTTCAATCGGATATTTTGACTTTGGCCAGTGAGATGAAGCCAAATGCTACATTTGAGTGGTTTTGTAGTTCTTCTTAAAGTAGTTGTGACCCAGTGCTTCTTGGATAGCCAGAGTATCACAAGTTCACAGGAAGACAAAAACACTTCTAGCACCTGCTCCACATGGTTTCTCTTGGTGGGTCTGGAGCTGTTGTGAGGTGGTTCTTCAGGAGCACCCAGGAGCTAACAGAACCAAACAACAGGTGCAGGTTTGGCAGATCAGTACTTGCCAACTGGGTGCCATTTTGCCTCTGGTGGGACATTTGGCAGTGTTGGGGTGCAGTTTGGGTTGTTACACTTGGGGAGGGTGCCACTGGAATCTGAGGACACTGCTTGACCTCTACAGTTCATAAGAAAGCTCCTACCACTTGGCATTATCTGGACCCAAAGGCCAATAGTGCCAAGGCTGAGAAGCCCCCCCAGAGAATGCTGAAGGTCACATTAGGGAAGCAGAATCTATCAGTGGCAGGAAAGACGCGTGTGGGCACCAAATGCAAGGGTCAGAACACAGGTGGATTCTGAGAACTAACAGTGAGGATCAGAGGCAGAAAAAACGAGGAAGCCAAGAGCATTGCCGGGAAGTAGGGCACCCCCGGAGCGCCCGCAGCGTGCATATACAGAGTGGGCTCGGCGGGTCTCTAGGCCTGGGATTGCAGCGTGCATTCATGGAGGCAGATGGCTGAGCTCTGGGAAGGTAGCTGACCACTGGATGGGTACGAGCTACCCTGGAAGTCTTGAAGGATTTGTGCAAGCACATGAGCATCCACTGCAGCCAGCAAGTAGCCTGAGAACCGAATCTAGGACATCACCATGGAATTTTGCCAATTCAAAGAACACATGACAGTGGCCAGCCACTGGGGAGCGACTGGGCTGCCGAGCTCCCGGTGGAGGAGGAACCGCAGGGCAGCCAGCGAGGCCCGTGTGGTTTGAGGTGAGACATGGGTCCAGCTGTGAAGAAGAGGTAGTGAAGAAAACCACTTCCCTTATCCCTACAGCTGTGCACTGGTGTCAGGGGGGAGGTGAGCAGTGTTCAGAAGTGGGCAAAGGAGGTGGCCAGCAGAAGCCCAGGCCTGACCCTGTTCCCTCCTACCTCCCATTCCTACTCTTTCAGGCACAGAACGTTCTTAGGATTTGTCGTAGGACCTGAAATGGGGGCTTGAGCCATTTTATTTGGATAATAAAAGTTTATCTGGGTAATAAGGGAAAAGGTGCTCTCAGCAAGGTGGACAGAGCTTGGAGACGTCGGCTCTACAGAGCGATCCATGTGAACCAGAGAGCAAGGTGACATCTGCCAGTTCTGCAGAGAGGGCCCTGCCCCATCATGAGTCAGTGGGCAAATGTCTCCTACACAGATTTTAGACATTGCCTCAGGACTTTCTCAAGGTCTTTTGGTGACACATGCAGCATGGAGGTGACACCAGGGGCTGGAGCCAAATCCCTCCGGGCTGATGTGGCTCAGGAAGGAGAGGAAGAGATGCTGGGAGCTGGCTCTGAGTGTGTAGCCTGTGGGGCGCGAGCCAGCGCCCAGGCTTTCTGATGGCGTCCCAAGTTCAGAAGGTGGAGGGAGTCCCTGTCGTCCAGAGCCTGTCTCCTGAGCCAGTCTCCTGGCCTTGCTGCTCTGCAGAGATGGCATCTGCTGTGTCTCCTTGTAGTTCTGGGAGCGCCCTGCTGCCAAGCACAGCACAGACGCTGTTGGAGAGGCTCCTGCCAGAGGTGGGGAGTTGGAGATGCCAAGGCATTTGCCGCAGTCATTTTTCTTGCCCAATCTCTGTCATCTTCTATTAGTCAGGAGTATTAATGGACAGTCACAGGGAGTCCAAGCGACAGTGACTCACCCCCCGCCCTGCCAGGACTGCTTCGGGGAGGCCATAGGACTAGTGACGCTCTGAGTCCCCTAAACTCCTCCCTCTCTTGGATCCTTGTGAATATATCAGTCCTAACCCTCCATCTTTTGCCTCTTTCTATTGGCTTCCGACTGGATCTTGCCCCTGGATTCTGACCGCTGACTTCATTTCTTTTTTTTTTTTTTTTTTCTTTTTTTGGTACCAGGGATTGAACTCAGGGGCACTCAACCACTGAGCCACATCCCCAGCCCTATTTTGTGTTTTATGTAGAGACAGGGTCTCACTGAGTTGCTTAGCGCCTCCCCATTGCAGAGTCTGGCTTTGAACTCGCGATCCTCCTGTCTCAGCCTCCGTAAGTGCTGGGATTACAGGCATGCGTCACTGCGCCTGGCTCGCTGACTTCATTTCTTCCATCTTAGTTCAAATGGTACCTCCTTAGAGAGTGCCCTGACTCTCAGGGAGGCATCCTCTATGGCGCCCCACCTCCTTGCTGATCTGTGGCAGGTTTTTAAATCATACGTGTCACTTTCTTCGCTGGCTTGTTTGATTGCTTTCTTGGTTATTACCTTTCCCCTAGAATATCAAGCCAGCGAAGACCAGGATCCCACCTGACACCTTCACTTCTGTGTCTCCACTATTGCAACTGCCTCCTAGGTTCTCAAGAAATATTCATTTAATAAGTGAACGACTGGAGAAATGCACGAACAGTTGAAACTACTCTTTATAACAAATGTGATGATCTTTATAAGATCTTTTCCTTCTCAACACCCTTGTGGAATTCCCCCCTCACACAGAATCACTGCCCACCCTCCTTTGCCCACGCGGCCCTTCCTGGGGAGGTGCGGGTCTCCTGACGCTGCTCTCCTACCACTCTTAGCCTTGCTCCAGCCACACCGTCTTGTCTGTTATCTGAACACGCTAAGCTTGTTCTTTGTGGTCAAGAGCACAGGCTCTGGGCCTAGCTGAATCTGAATCTGGATCCCAGGTCTTCTCATTGCTGGCTGTGTGATATTGGATAAATTCTTACCTTGACTCATCCTCATTTCCCTCAGCTGTAAAATGGGGATAATGATAAAATCTACTTCACAGGTGGTAATCACCTGGGTGACACACTCAGGAATTAAGGGGTTCATGATGAATGTCAGCTTCATGAGCACACAGTTGGGCTAGGGATGCAGGCTTCAGTTTGTATGCTTTTTTTTTTTTTTTGAGAGACAGTCAATCATGAGAGTGACTGAGTTCTGTCATGGGACAAGTTCCATTTGGAGGAAGGATGTGGAGCGTCAAGGACTGACGAGTTGAGTGTGGCATTCACATTAAGTATGTGAGAAGATGGAAGAGCTGCAGAGAGAAGGCATTCAGAGAGGGTGGGGGCAGAGCGGCGTGGGGGCTTGGAGCCAGGTGCGGCATGTAGGCCACCATGAAGGAGAGGAAGTCAGAGGGTTGGCTGCGGCTGGTCTGAAGGCCCTGCCGTGTCATCGTAGAGGCTGGAGATTTTATCCCACACGTCACTGTGCTTTCCTGTCTCCAGAAGAAAACATGTATGCACGCACAATTTTGCTTTCAATTTAGTAGATAGCAGAGGTCATGGAACCTATCAGTGTCTCCCAACAGCTCCTCTAGGTAAGTGGGCCCGAATTTCAGAACAGAGACTCTCTTTCTATTTAGGGTCGTGGATCCTGTAGTGGGTGGACATTTATGTGCTCTGCCCAATTTGTGTCTATGTAGAACTTTACAATGTGACTATTTGGAAATTGGCTCCTTGCATGTGTAATTAAGATAAAGATTGAGATGAGGTCATGCTGGATTAGGATAGTCCTTGAATCCCATGAAAGTGTCTTTGTCAAAGACGGGAAAAGACACAGAACTATGGGGAAGGGCAGGTAAAGACAGAGGCAGGGACTGGAATGCTGCCATCACAAGCCAAGAAATGCCAGGAGCCACCAGAAGCTGGAAGGGGAGGGAAACCTTCTCTCTAGAGCCTTCAGGGACAACGTGGCCCTGCTCACACCTTCATGCCAGGCTTCTGGCTTCCAGAACTTGAGAAAATACATTTTTGTTGTTTTAAGGCACCAAGTTTGTGGTTGTTTGTTTTGTGGTTGTTTGTGCTTTAGGAAAGTAATACATACATGCTTCTGAGGGATTCAGTTAATCTCTGCTCCTGTCTTCAGATAAAGCCACGTGTGCACACGGGAGTTTGCTTTCAATTAAAGGGAGGTCATAAAGCTCATCCGTGGGTCCCAAGTCTAACAACTCTTCCTCTAGCTAGTGGGGTCCAATTGTGTACCTGTCCCATTTGGGCCTGAATCTCAGAACAGCAATTGTGCAAGCAGCACAGAGGTGGACCAAGGGAGTTTCTAAATCCCGAGGAAAGAATCAGGAAGCAAGCACTTTCCTTTCACCCATTTGCAAAATACTGCATTGTTTTTTTTCTGGGAACATCTAAATACAAAAGAAAATTAATCAGGTTGCTTATCATGTGTCCCAGGTAGGGTTTTTAATAAAATAAAAAGGAACAATCATTTTAATTCCTGCAGTGTGCTTGAGAATGATGGTACTGCAGGGGAGAGGAAGAGGACCCAGGGGCAGTACCACTCAGTTTACGAGCTGTGCAGAGAGGCCAGGGGATGATGGGATTTGGTGGCTTCCAGGGTCAAAGGTGGGGCTGCTGCTGAATGGCCTGTAGGTGGGCTGGGTAGGTGCCTGAGGAAGTCGGTCTGGCAGCTGCTGAGGTAGGCAGAGCACTGCTGGCCGTGGTGCCACGGGGAAGGGCAGCACGGTAGCGGGAAGCTCTGCTGCCATTTGGGTGCTTTTCCTCCAGCTTTCATGTGTGGGAAACTTCATCCCCAAAGTCACATGTTAAAGGGATTTGGAGGTAGGACTTTTGGAAAGCGATTGCGTCATCCATTCATGGATTAATGGCTCCCAAGAGAGTGGCTTTGTTGTAAAGGTGAGTGTTCTGTGGCATGCTTATCTCATCGTGTGATGCTGTGTGCCACCTTGGGACGCTGCAGAGAGGCCCCACCAGCAAGAAAGTGCTCACAGATGTGGCCCCTTGACCTTGACGCTCCCAGCCTCTGGGACCATGAACTGAATGAAACTGTATTCTTCATAAGATCACCCAGTCTGTGTTATTTGGTTATGGCAACTGCACATAGACTAAAACAGGCTCTCAGCTGCTGTTGACAGCTCTTGGGATGCCACCTTCTCTCTTGACTCATGACAGTGGCAGCTCTGTCTTTACAAGTTGGGGCAAAGATAAAGACGCTGTTCCTTGAAGATTCTTTATATACCTAGAAATAGCTTTACTCTTTATGATGGAATATATTTTCTAAATATGAGGTGTTTTTTTTTTTTCCTGTCACTGCATGATGATAGAAAGAGTAAGAGCAATAGGTTCAAATCCATTGGGATAAGTAACATATCCAAGCCTCCATTTTCCGATTAAAAATATATTGGGGCTGGGGTTGTGGCTCAGTGGTAGAGGGCTCGCCTAGCATGCGTGAAGCACTGGGTTTGATCCTCAGCACCACATAAAAATAAAAGAAAGATATTCTGTCCACCTACAGCTTTATTTAAAAAATAAAATAAAATTTATTTAAAAAATACTGTTAAGATGAAATAAAGCAGTTATCAAGAATGCCAACAACAATAAGTGTTAGCAAGGATGTGGGGGGAAAGGCACATGCATACATTGCTGGTGGGACTGCAAATTGGTACAACCAATCTGGAAAGCAGTGTGGAGATTCCTCAGAAAACTTGGAATGGAACCACCATTTGACCCAGCTATCCCACTCCTTGGCTTATGCCTAGAAGATTTAAAAACAGCATATTGCAGTGACACAGCCACTTCAATGTTTATAGCAGCTCAATTCACAATAGCTAAACTGTGGAACCAACCTAGATGCCCTTCAATAGATGAATGGATAAAGAAACTGTGGTACATATACACAATGGAATATTACTCAGCAGTAAAAGAAAATAAAATTATGGCATTTGCAGATAAATGGATGGAGCTGGAGAATATCATGGTAAGTGAAGTAAGCCAAAGCCAAAAACCCAAAGGCCGAATGTTCTCTCTGATAAGTGGATGCTGATCCATAATTGGGGAGGGGGCATGGAAAGAATGGAGGAACTTTAGTCAAAGGGGAGGAGGACATGGGGGCAGGAAAGGTGGTGGAATGAGATAGTCATCATTGCCCTAGGTACATGTATGACTGCATATATGGTGCAACTCTATATTGTGTACAACCAGAGAAATGAAAATTGTGCTCCATTTGGGTACAATGAATCAAAATGCATTCTGGTGTATACCAAATTAGAATGCCTAATTACAATAAATCTTTTAAAAAGATTAAATGAGATACTATCTGCAAGGCAGTCATTTCTTTTGGCCTAAGCCGTAGACATCAGCACCTATCCTTCTTTTTGCTAGTAGGATTCCAATTTCTTCTAAGGTGACAGAATCCTATCCTGTTACCTAGATCTGGATAAGGAAAGGAAAGGGGAAATTTATCAAATAGGCTGATCTTACAAATAAAAAGTCAAGTCTCACAGGGATAAAGGCTTTGTGTTTATCTAAATTCTGCCTAGAATTTTGGATGTGATATCTGGAGTTTCAGCAGCCATTTTGTAGTCACAGGGACATAGCCAGTTTGTGAACCATAGCTAAGCAGGAGTGAGCTAACTCACTAAGAGGAGTGAGCTTAGGTCTCTGACAGTATCAATGAGAGGCTAAACAAAAGGCAGCAAACACTAAATTCCAGGCTTTTTGTTATGTAAGGTCCAGTTCTTTATTGAATGCAAACAAATGCAATCTTGTGAATCCTAAATGTGGAAAAAAAACATGTGCTAATCCCAGCATTTGGCAATAGTGAGGCTCAAAAAACACTAAGACCTTTCCCTTTCCTTTCTCTTTTCTGGTTTGGTTCTTACATTTTTATTTTCCTTTGTCATTTTCCCCAAGGACCCCATTTCCTTCTTTCATTAGACACTGATTTTATTCAATAACATTGTATTTGACCAAAAGTCACCTATGAGGCAAACTTATCTTCCTCCAACATGGCCTAGAATGCAGGAAGAAACAAACAAACAAAGCCATTGGTGGTAGCTGTGCAGAAAATTAGATGTGAGGACAAACTTCATACTCTAAAAGTAGCATGAATCTAAAAGTAGGCAGACTCTAAGCAGAGAATGTCAGCGCTTCCTTATAGCTTAAAGACTCTTATATTTGATGTAATTTTTATCAAGACTTGGCTAAATAGTTTCCCAGTCGACAGCAAATTGAAGCCGAGTGTGGCTGGCAGCTTGCTCAAAGCAAGACATGACGGCAACATGGAGGGGACCAAAAAACTGTAAAAAGCAAAAACAAGAAGTGAATAAGTCACTCAGTGCAGCTGTGGGCACCCTGCACAGGTGAGCATCCCCACGGGATCCATACAGCACAGCACAGCGTGAGACCCGGAGACACACAGAAAAGGTTAATCTATGTTCCGCATATTCTGCCTGTGGCAGAGAAATGTTGTAGCTCCTTTTGAAAGAGTTCCATAAAATTTTCTTAAGCTTTTGCTTGAACACTGTAAGCTTCCCATATCTGGAACATTTCACCTTAAATATTTGGATAAACATGTTATCTTGTTGCCTAGACATTTCACATGTTTAGGGGCTGTCTTCCTAAATTCTTAATTCTTATCCACCGCCGACGCTTTCTAGAGCTAAATCACTAGAGACGGGAAACAAGGCCCTGTCTGTGCGACTTACCTTCCTTGTAAAAGCCATTGAGCATGGTGACTTCATTTCCTCTTGCAGCTTTTGCGACTTGGAGAGTTCATGTCACACTTGGAAGAACTGAGCGGCACCTCCAAGTGACAGCAGGTGCCCTGGTTGGGCGTGGGACTTCAGGAGCCTGCCGCATGCCCGTCTAGGAGCAGAGCAAGTGGCTTTTAGAGCCCGCAGTGGGAGCGGGAAGGGGCCTGAGAGGACGTGTGGCCTGGCAGTGGAGGGCTTTCAGCCTGGACCTCCGCCGTGGCGCCCTTGGCTAGGCTCAGGGACACAGCTGCTCCTTGTCCCTCCTCTAGAGAGAATGAGATGGCCAGAGGACCACAGGCGAGCAGAGGGCAGGTGCAGACCAAGACTCAGGGAGCCAGCCAGCGACGCTCGGCTCTTTCTCACCCGCAAAACAGGCAACTAGAAAGCTGCGGGAAGACGGGGACGTCCCCAGAAGCGAGCCTGAATACCTGTAGACAACTCAGCGCACACAGCCTCCCATCTCAGCATGAGAAGCGGACACCCAGCTTGGGCAAGAGCCACCAACCCGAAGACCGCAGGCCGGACCAGGACCGAGCGTCTGACCGTCCTGGTGAAGGCCAGGCAGTGGGCGCAGGGACCCCGTGCGCTCCTCGGGGTGCAGCTGCTGCGGAGAGAGAATGAGTGATGCCCTTGTCCATGCGGTGTTTCATCAACTTAATAGAAACCCAAGTTAAACAGCCGGTGTCTGGTTCCCTGCAGGTGCCTGGACGGAGGGGATCCAGGGTAGTGGCGTCCAGAGTGGAGAGCCGAGCAGCGGCGTGGCTTCCAGATGCCCTCGGGTCGTGTCCGGAGCGATCAGCCGCCTTTGGAAGCGGGTTTGAACTCCCAGGTCTTAGGGATACATGCAGATTCACGGCCAGCCAATCAACGACCTCAGCACGGCCTCAGAGACCCTTCCGAGGATAAGCAACGTGGCCTTCTGGAAAGCTCTCCTAATTTATGATTTCTATAATACACTAAATAACACATGGTCGAAGCTTTTGAAAATGCTCATGAATGAAAATTGCATCGAAGACTATTTAGCTATTTCTTCAGTTTTTAGACAATAAAAATTACACATGTAGACAAATATACACAAACAGCCAGAGTATATGATCATTGTATGTACACGGGTTAATACTATATTCTTAGAATAAAATAATTGACTATAACAAAATATTTGTTAATGGTTTTTCCTTTTTAAAAATTTGCTGTCTTATAAATGGACATACATACAGTCATCCTTAATGGCTGTGTACTATTACACTGTATAAATAGAATTTACTTAACCACTTAAGATTTTTCTGGATTTTTCCCTCCTAGAAATGATACAGAGGTGTGTATACATTTTTTGCCCATTTATCCCATTATTTTAAAGGATAATTTCAGGGAAGTAGATGTTCTGTGTGCCACAGGGGACTCATCCATCTGTTTCCTTGGTCCTGTACCAGGTTTAGTAAGTCTTTTGATATTTTGTTCAATTGCTTTATAAAAAAGTTTATACCAGTTTTTACCATCGAGAACTATATTGGGCCCAGTGCCACCAAAAAAAAAAAAAAAGGCTAAGAAAAAAACACACAAGAACTGTACAGGAGGGTGCATCTGTCCCTTCGTCAACACTGAGCATGAGCATACTCTGCATCTCTGTTGATAAAGGGATCTGAATATTTATTTGCATTTCTTTGATGATAAGTGAGTTTAGATGTATTTTAAATTTTTTTGTAGCTATTTCATTTTAAATGTTTTTTGAGAACTGACTTTTCTTAATGTCCTTGGTCCCTTAGGGACATTTTTTTTTTTTTGCTTCTAAGATTTCTATGAATCCTCTGGCATATATGCTGCAGATAAATTTACCTAGTTTGTTGTTGGCTGAATATTTTGTGGAAGAGAAATTTTAACTTTTTATGTAGTCAACTCTAACTTGTTTCAATTAGGTGTTGCTTTCCTATGTTATATTTAAACAGACATAAAATTATGTAAAT
The DNA here is from genome assembly GCA_004024805.1 of Geosciurus inauris. NCBI lineage: Eukaryota > Metazoa > Chordata > Mammalia > Rodentia > Sciuridae > Geosciurus > Geosciurus inauris. Next base: position 40,463 of record PVHX01011456.1, on the reverse strand, counting down.
ATTTATTAACATTTTCTTCCAGAGATGTCAGAATTTCTTTTGTTACATTTTGCCTATTTCTATATCACTCAGTATTTTGGGGGGAAGGATGTACATGGTAACAATTGGTCCCCAAATTTCAGGAGCTTGTAATAACTATTATTTTTCTCACTCACTCTTCCTGTTGGTTATAGTTTAGCTTTGTTGATGATCCAGGGGCACCTTATTCAGAGACCCAAACTGATTAGGGCAATGTTAGGAAAAGAGACAATATGAAAAACACAATAACAAGTATGTGTGGTTTAGGCAGACTAATCTTCTGTCTTTGGGTAGAAGAATAAAGAGCAATGCTGGAAGCCAGCTGTGGCACATAGAACTTTGTTCACATTTCATTGTCCAAATCCAGTCATATGACTGAGCCTGATGTCAGTGGGGCATGGAAATATAAATTCATGGGAAAGGCAATGATAATTTAGGACCAAGTACAAGCTACCATATGCTTGCAGTGGGATTGATCCTTACATTTTTGCAAATACTTGACCAATTGCTTCAATACCATTTACATATTTTTTAAAAATCTATTAACATTTTTTATAACTTTATTTTATTTATATAGTTTTATGTGATGCCAAGGATTGAACCCAGTGCCTGACACATGCTAGGCAAGTGTTCTACCACCAAGCCACAACCTCAGCCCAATACCATTTATTAATACTTTTATTTCACACAGTGATCATGATGCTACATTTATCATACATCACATTCTTATAGGCCCTTCTTTGTTTCTTGGACTTCATCAATTTGTTTTTCTAGTCCCACACCAGGTTCAGTAATAGGGAAAGGACTGCTTTATTCCCCCCTTTATCTAATAAAAATATCTCAAATATTCTCTGTTTTTGTTATTCTGGTTAGACTTGGAAAACCTGTATTTATTTCCAAAAAGAAATCCTACTGAGATATAGGTTGAAATTGTATTACACATATGGATTCATTTGGAGAAGAACTGATTTGTTTGCAATACTGTCTTATCCATGAACATAGTACATCATTTTATTTGTTTTCATCCACAAACAGTATATCGCTTTATTTGTCCCAAGGCCTATTTTTGTTTTTCCTATCATTTTGTTGATTCTATGAAGCATGTCTTAAAATTTATTTTTTCAAGAAACTTTATAGTTTTTGATACTTTGTGAACTTATTTTCCCTTATGATATTTTTAAGTGGTCATAACTAGTGTGTGCAAAAACTACTCTACCCTCTTGTTGCATATTTATAGTTTGCTACCTTTTTGAATGAATTTAATTATTTTAAACATTTTTTGGTAATTCTCTTTTATTTTTGAAACCACACATACTTGTTATTGTATTTTTCATATTGTCTCTTTTCCTAACATTGCACTAATCAAAAATCCTAAGATAATTTGAAAAATAGCAGTTATTTCATGTGTTATTTTCTTGTTCCTGATTTTAGAAAGAGAGGGACTGATATTTACTGATATTTATGAACTGTTCTTCTAATACTAATGTAGCAGGATTGTTTAATCAAGAATGCAGTTGAATTTTATCAAAGGATTTCCATTTCTTCCTCCAGGATTTTCCCAGGATTTTCCTCCTTGAACCAATCAATATTTGAATCATATTGACAATTTTCATAATAGTAAACTATCCTCGCACATCTGGAAATGATACTGACTGGACACAAAGTGATATTCTTTAAATTTATAATTGTATTTAACTTGCTATAATTATTTAAATGAACTTTTAAAAATCTATAACCTAAATTTTATTTATCTCCCAATATCCTTTCTGGGGTATTTTTGTTTGCTTTTTTATAGTATTGGAGTAATACAGCATTAAAAATATTAGAGAGTCATACTCTTTTTCTATATTTTTGGAAGCGTTTAAAGGTTCTGAAAATTACTCTCTTCCTTAAAAGTACTCACCGGTAAGCCTGTTTGGTCCTAAAATATATTGTGGACAATTTTTTTTCTTTCTTTTTTTTAACTTCTCACATGTAATTTGTATTTTTGACTTTTCTACTTCTTATTAAGTCAATTTTAGTTATTTAAGACATTAACCAAAATTTAAAAATTAATTGATATAGCACTTTGTACCATTTTAAATATTTCAGAAGTCATATCATAAAAACAATTTTGACATTTCAATTTACAAGTTTTGTTTGATCTTAAGGAAGCCGGAGGAAAGGTGTCAACTACATCTGCTACCAAGAGATGGCGATAGCAATCACTTTATATCTTTATTTTAGATTTAAATGATTGAAAGCACTTCATTCTGGAACCTCATCTCTTCAGAACCAGTGAGACCTTCAATCATTTATGTTATGAAACTGGCTTGTTTCTTCAGTCTGTCCTCCTCTTCATCTCTCTCCTCTTTCTTTCTTTCTCTTTCCTTCTTTTCTCCTTCCTGGCCTCTCACCTTCTCTTCCTTCCTTCTTTTCCTTTCTTGCCTAAACTCGGAATGTATTGAAATTTTCAAAGGATCAAAGCTTGGATTTATTTTTTGACTGTTATTTTATCTTGGTTAATTCTTGTTTTTAAAGACTTTTTAAAGATGGACACAATATCTTTATTCTATCTATTTTCATGTGGTGCTGAGGATGGAACCCAGCACCTCACATGTGCGAGGCAAGCACTCTACCGCTGAGCTGTAACCCCAGCACCCTATCTTGGTTAATTCTTGATTTTGAAATTTCATGTCATTTTTCAGCTTTTAATAAAAGTTAAGTGTTTAGTTCATTTTTTATATTATTTAATATGGAAAGTATTTAATTCCATAAATTCCCCATGGATTAACACCTTGATTGCATTCCATTGTTTTTGATAATTATTTTAATTGTGATTAACTTCTAAATAATTGCTCCTTGCAATTTTGATATCCTCTTATGCATAATTACATAGGACAGATTTTGTTTTGTATATCATGAAGAGGGGTCTTCAACATCCAGCTCTCCACAGTTGTGAGGCCGTGCTGGGCAGCAAGCTGTCATAATATGAACTGTTCTCTGCTGAACTCACCACTTACACACTGGATCTGATCCGAAAGGGTCTTTCGCTGGGAAGATCAAGATCCATTCCTGGCCATCTGGCCAGATGTCTGTCTAGTAACCTTTACCTGATTGATTATTGAATGTTTTTCTGACAAAACAAAGTGGACACATGAGATCAGGTTAAAGAGAGATCCTGTAAGATCTTATGAAGGTGGTCAAGGTGATGTCGTGGTCCACCGGAATCACAGATTTCCTTGGCAAACAAGGGTCTGAAAAACCTAGACAGTGGTGGCAGACAGCTTCAGAGGAGGAGCATCTACAGTAGGAAAGCTCAAAAGGACCTTGGGGAACTGACAGAGGCTTTGATGTTTTTAAAAATTATAACTTTATTATTCAAATATGGAGGATGTTGTATCATGAGATCCCAAATTTTGTCAGAACAAGTAAGCAAAAATCAATATTGTTTTGTTTTTTAATTTCATTAACAAAACAAAATAGAACTCCTTTGATAATTTGTAGTTTTATTTACCAGGATAAAGTTCCACTCCAACTTTTCTTCCTCATTATGAAAATTTGAACTTCCTTTTAAGGAGATTTATTTAAGAGGACTATTCTCAGAAGCCATTATCCTCAGGTTATGCCTTTATTAATTTATAATATTATTACATTTTAAACATTTTATTGATATGTTTTATGCATATAAATTTTCCACAACTGCCAGGAAAAAGAACTTTTTTCACTTCCGTTTAAAAATTAAACTTTGAAAACACTTCTTATTAAAGATTTTTTAAAGATGGACACAATGTCTTTAAACCTTTATTTTTTGTCTAACAGATCTGTCAGAAACAAGGGTATGTTTAAGCTTCTCAAAATTACAGTGTTTGGGTCAGTTTTTCTTTGTAGTTCTAACATTTTTTCTTTATATACTTATGTGGAATATTGTGAGAAATAGGACAACTCAAAAAAGTTACACATCCTACTTTAAATGTTAGTAGTAGTTAGCCTTAAGTGTTTCTCATGTTTTCCTGAAAAGCTGTGAGCATTGATAGTATTTGTTGAATATTGTATCACATTCTTAGTTTGAATTGTATACGTTATTGCTTTAAAATGTCTCTTTTTATCCCATTTAGTATTTTTGTCTAGATTTCTTCTTCAGCTGATATTCATGTTATGTTTACAGTGTCTCCTGTTTTGTAAATATGTCATATCAGTTTTATTTTATATTTGTATTTTCATGAAAAACATGTACTTCTGGAATCAATGTATTTTTCTAGCCAAATTTAAGAGTCTTTTCCCTCCGTGGGCCTTTGTCCCATCCACTAGTCCATAGGGCAGATGCTGCGCCCTCATCTTACTTCATGTTTTCTGTGGCTGCTCTTCCTTGCTGTGTCTTTGTTTCTTATCCTATGCTACTTTGACTTTTCTCTTTTATTTATCTGTGTTTGAAAGGCTAACATAGCAGGTAAAATCTAGTAATCGTTATCTTCGGTGTTTAAAATTCATTTTCTAATTTTTTTCCCTCATTAATAGGGTCAGGAGCAAAGCAGTATCTTTGGGCTGCTCGATCTGTCCTCCATTTGGGGGAAACTATTTAATATAATTTACTTCCCCTTTCTGCACAGGTTTTGGTATCAGATCATTATTATATTGTTACTCTTACTTTCACTTTCAATTTAAAAGCTACATTTAAAACAATTAGTAGACTTAAGTAAATTTTGATTGATTTCAGTGTTTATTGCTATCCAATTCCTAAGATCTAAATTTTGATTGAAGCATATGATTAAATAATTTTTGAAGATGAGAAGATGAAAAGTGTATTTTCTGAGTTCTTATTCATATAAGAATGTTATTGGGTTGCCTTTGCATAGAAATGACTGGTTTTTTTTTGTATAAAATATTATGTTTAAGTTTGTATAAATTGGTCTTTAGCCCCAAATTATTTTCTTCTCTTATATCTTTAGATTTTGTTTCTGTTCTTTCTCTTCTCGGTTGCATTTTTTTAAAGCTTAGTTTTTAGGGGTTCTTTTTAGTTATACATAACAATAGGATTCATCTGACATAGTTATAAAGTATGGGATATAATGTGTTCTAATTCAGTCCCCATGACTTCCCCTTTCCCTTTCTTCCCTTCCCTCTATCCTACTGACCTTTCTTCTATTTACTTACAGTTTTTTTTCTTAATCAGTGCCTTGTGGATGTAATTTTTATCATATCTTTTTTTTTTCCATTCTCCATTTTACATGATTATCATATTTTCTGTTCATCTAGCTCTCTTTGTTCTTGATTGGGGCGTATTCTTAGGTTTGGTGTCTACATTACACACTGTCATTTATTGTCTACAGTGCTGATTTTGATTCTCACAATGTTTTGTTTCTTTGAAATCTTTTGCTTCATTTTTTCCCTTGTATTCTCTATCACAGTCTTTCCTTATGACTCTCTGATCGTGATTTTAGAAATCTATTTTCTTGTCCTCTTTTGAGAATCTCAACTAGGTTTTGAGAATTTTCCTCTAGATTTTAGAATAGTTCATCTTCAGAGGCAAATTCATTCTTTGAGCCTTATTCCTTCCGAATCTCTTATTATTTACAAGTTATGCTTGAAGTTATCCTTGGATAAATTTCTCACTTTCCCACTTACCTTGTAACAAAGAACACACAGCCTTACTGATGTCAATATATGCAGAAAAATGTGAAGTTTCAGTTTTCTTTTCCATGAATAGAAAAATATTCCTCTTCTTACAGTGTATTTTTTTTAATGTTTTTTTTAATTTTTTTTTTAGTTGTAGGTGACAGAATATCTTTATTTTATTTTTATGTGGTGCTGAGGATCAAACCCAGTGCCTTATGCGTGCTAGGCGAGCACGCTACCACTGCGCCATAATCCCAGCCCCCTTACAGTGTATTTTTAAAACATTTTTTCAGTTGTTGATGGAACTTTATTTTATTCATTCATTTATATGTGGTGCTGAGAATTGAACCCAGTGCCTCACACAAGAGGGGCAAATGCTCTAACCACTTAGCAACAACCCCAGCCCCTTACAGTGTATTTTTACTATGCTATTAATTTAAATCAATAAAACAAAACTTTTCTCCAGAAATAACTTTGCATTTAAAGTTAAAGAATTCCTAAATGTCTTTATCATATTATGTTATAGAACCTTGTTTTTTAACAAATAAATTTTATTTCTTAGAATATGCATAGATTTACAGAAAAATTACAAGGATAATATAGAGTTCCCGTGGACCACTCTTGCCCTTTTATTAACATCTCACACTGGTGTATCTGTCACCACTAGAGGCCAAGATTGCTGCACTGTTATTAACTACAGTCTCTGCTTTATTCAGATTGCCTTAACCCTACCTAATACCCCTCTTATCCCTTCTTATTTATTTTTTAATTATTCACTTATATCACTATTAACTCTTAATTTATTTTGTATTTTGAATATAATCCAATACTACTTAAATTATTTTGTTACTCAAATTTTTCCAGCTTTGGCCAATGAGGACTTTGTCATTTGGCTCCTTTGACCTAGTCCCATCACTGTGGATTTTTAAAGTTTATTTTTTGGTACTTTCTTATCTCCTAGCACCATGAGATGTTCCAGGATCATCTGGTACATTTCCTGCTTTAGTCCTAGAATCAGCCATTGGTTTAAAGAGCCCAAACTCCTTTTATTGGAGAGTGGTATTAGAAATCAAGATCTGAGCACTAGGGGTGCTCAATACAGCTGGGGTGTTGTTACTTCTAGGCTCTCTCAGTTGACGGAGAAGGGAACTATGTGTAGACTTACAGGTGCAAATTCACACATCTATAAATATTTTCATATGTAACCACCTGTATTTGTATTAAGGGAAATATGTTTATAAGAGTCCATGACCACATGGATCATTTTATCTTCCTCCCGTTGCTGCTCTGTAGACTCCCATTCCACAGTCTTACTTCTAAAAAAGTTCCTCAAGAAACTATGTCCTAATTCTATAAATGTGTCTGTGTTTAAGAATGTGTGTGTTACATGTACATTGTGGTGCATTTGGAAAATTAATGTCTTGGAAAAAATACCAAATCTCTTTCTAAATTCTCAAATTGTTAAAGTTTATATACATACATACACACACACACATGCGTACACTTTTGTGAACAAAATTGTGATCATACTAGACATACTACTTGTAATCTGCTTTTTCTACTCAATGATGCATAATGAGCTTCCCTTTTAAGTCATTAACTATTTTTAAAGGTCATGATTTTAATTTCTTACAGAATATTAACCTCTAATTATGGACATTTCACTTTTCATAATTTTCGGTATTATAAATAACTGCAACAAATATTCTAATGTAAGTCATTATGCACATATCTGGTTTTTTATTTAGAATATATTGTGGAAGTTAAATTACTGGATTCTAGATTACAAACATTTTCAGTAGTATGAAAAACAATGCCAAACTTCTTTCTAAAAAAGAGAGCAGTAATTTAGTTTTCTACCAAAATTGTATACAAGCCATTTCTCTCTATAGTCTGAACAATACTAGTTATTGATATAATTTTTAAAAATAATCAATTAACTCAAATGACATCTCACTGTTATTTTACATTGAATTTCTTACAAATGTATTAAAACACCCCATTTTTCCAACTTCCTTGTCCATTTGTATTTTTTTTGGGGGGGTACCAAGGATTGAACTCAACTACTGAGCCACATCCCCAGTCCTATTTTGTGTTTTATTTAGAGACAGGATCTCACTGAGTTGCTTAGTGCCTCACCATTGCTGAGGCTGGCTTTGAACTCGCAATCCTCCTGTCTCAGCCTCCCCAGCCACTGGGATTACAGGTATGTGCCACTGTGCTTAGTGTGTCCATTTGTATTTATTCATTTCTATATTGCCTTTTAGCACCTTTCCATAGTTTTTTTAGTTGAATATTTTTTATTACTTCAAAATAACATTTTAATTTTAAAATAAATCCATAACTAATACAGAAATCTCTTAAAAATATAGAAAAATAAAAAGAAAAAATAACTTTCCATGATCTGATCATCTGTTTTTATTTCATTACTTTCATTTCCATTTTGATATATGTTATGATCTGAATGGTTATTTCCCCCTAAAATTAATATGCTGAGACTTAATCACCAGTGTGAAGGATTCAGGAGGTGGGGCCTTTGGGAGATGATTAGCCTCTGAGGGTGGTGCCCTCAAGAATGTGATTAGTGGCCTGATAAAAGAGGCCCCATAGAGCTGCCTTGCCCTTTCCACCATGTGATGAGGTTGTAAAAAGATACTATGTATAAGCCAGGAAATGAGCCCTCACCTGACATTGAACTGCCTTAACCTTGGACTTCCCAGCCTCCAGAACTGTCAGAAATAAAATTGTCTTTTTGGTGGAACTTTATTAGGAAGCCTGACTCGACTCCATAGGACTCAAATCTGAGCTGTCTGTCTCCTGGTTCCCCAGCACCTATCTCCATCCCACAAGGGTTTCTGCAGCATCATTTTTGCTACCTCCTGGAACTGAGTTCCACTGTGTTCCCTGGAGCTCCTACTGTGGCTGCCCTCCTGGCCCTGGGATCACCGGCAGGCAGCAGAGCTACTCTATTTCCTTATCGCATCCCTAAACACAGCCTGTCTTTGAATGTTCCACAGCAAAACTGGGGTATGTTTGTAACTTATCTAAAGATCTTCAGGTGATCTTCAGATGAACAAGAGGAATTGGAAGCAGATAAAATTTAAAGCAATTAATGGGTTATTGTCAGAGGACACGTATTGAGGTTCCTCCACCCAAATCTCCAGCTGGCACCGCCAAGGCCACTTCCTAGATAGGGTGACTATCGTAAAGGCCACCTAGCTTAGTTCCATTATCCCACAGCTTCCACTAGCTCCTTTCTCATTGTGGAGATTGAGGTGCCCTCCTCTCTGCAAGTATTCATTTGTCAACCCCAGATTGGTTCCCACTAGGATGATTGACAGTTGAGTAGCCACTCCTCTTAGAAACAAAAATGAACCCAAAGTCCGGCTCACAGGGGTAGGGTTTGTTTCTGATACCAACCCTCCCTACTGATCGTAAAAACAAGGCACCTATACATTTTCTGGAATCAAGTTATTCAGCATAAAATTGAAACTCCCTTATAAGCTTTGCAGAAATTCTGAAAGACAATTGCAAATGGCTGCCCACCAACAGGGGACTGGCTGAATAAACACGATATGGGCACATCCTGAAGTATTATGAAGCTGTCAGAAGGAACAGTAATTCTAAATAATATTAATGAACATTAATGAACTAGGAATTAATAGTAATTCTAAATAATATCAATCTCCAGAATATACTATTTAGTGAGAAAAACAAGACAGAAAAGTGTGCAGAGCACAAATATCCATCTAAGAAAGATGAATATATAAATGTATGTGTGTATTTGTTTATATTAAAATTAAAGAATAAACCATGAAATGACATGGCTACTTAAAAAGGGAGGTTGGAAAGCAAATGGTAGGATCTATATGTCTCTAAATATTCCTTGCTTGTAGGTTTCGTTCTGGAACCATATCAAGTGTTTTACACAATTAAAATATTAAATAAAAATTAAAGTGTAATTCCTAAAAATCAAAATGAAAACAAGTGAATCTAAATGTATGGTGAGTTGGCAGCTCAACCAAGCTTGAAGCTACTTCAAGTGACTTTAAAACAAAATACATATTTTGTGGTATGAATCTCAAGTTTTCAAGGAACTACGAAAAATTTCTAGCTATATTCATTAAAAAAGACGAGAAGCAATGACTTGTTCATAGCCACAACTGGTGTTCCTAATAGGGTATTTTAATACCATTTGTCAGTTAAGGGAACCAGAAACTATTTGTGATATGGCAGCTCCTATTTCTAGTGCAGGAAATGGTCAAGATGAGTTTGAGTGTCATATCATTTAGGAAGATGCTATCAAGCAGATTCAGGAGCCAAATGGAAGTGGCTCCTGCTATCCAAGCAGGAACAATTTTAGCAATAAGAAAAGCAACCATGGCACTGGGGTGAAATACATTAAATGTGCTAAACTGCATGAGTTCATTATGGTGGTAAACAAGTACCTCATGATCCTCCAGAGGATGTTAGAAAACCAACTCATTATTTGGAAAACTGATAAACAAAGGGAAAGAAATTTGGTCAGCCCTTCCTGTATGCATGTACCTCAGATAAGCCAAGAGCAGATCAGAGAAGGCCTCATTGATACATCCATGTCACCGACATGTCCAGCTGATGAGCATGGCGGCAGGGACGGATGGTCGCCATTTTGTAATCCCCAATAAAAAAATGAATCTAGGCAAGGATCATCAGCCGCTGCTAAAATCACAAAAGGAAGTCAAGCAAACATGAAGTGCCTTCTGAGGTAAGCACAGAACACCCGCTCTGGAGCATTGTGCCCCGCCAAACAACCCTGAGTCTGATCAGGCCTCCAAATCTAGCTGCCAGTGTACAGGATGTACTGTGCACAGAAGAATGTGCTGAATTACATCAGTGACAATCAAGTTTCTGTAACAAATTGCAAAGAAAAAGAAGAGTAAGGGCAGTACCTAAAAATTAACAAAGATTTAAGAAATATGGAAAACAAATGTATGGATATTTAGACCTGATTTAGACAAATCAATTGTCAAAAAGTTTTTTTTGAGACAACTGGGGAGACTTGGACATCAATTAAATAGTTTCTGATACTAAAAAATTAGGGTTAACTTAGGTGTGTTTCTGGATTTGTGCTTCCATTTAAGAGAACAGTTCTTTTAATTTAGAGATTAATGTGGCCATATTTTCAGATGAGAGGACATGACATCTGGGACTTGCTTCAACATTGTCTATTGTGTGGTGAGGGTTGGGGCAGTCGGAAGAAGTAAGCATGGTGTTGAGCCTAGGATTCTGTAGCTGTGTGACAGGTCCACGCAGTCAAAGTACTGTTCTCTTAATGTCTGCACATGTCTGGAATCTTTTGTTGTTAAAGAAAAAAAGAAAAAGATGAAAAAAGAAAAAAGAAGAAGAAGAAGAAAGAAAGATAGGGAAAGAATAAGGAAACATATTCCCATAGGGTGTCACTGATACACTATTCCCTCAGGGTTCCTCCGGATGCGTATGGTGAAGAACAATGCTCTCTCCTGTGTATTCCTAGGCTCCTTTGGTGGTGGTGGGGTGGACCTCTTGAAGAAGAATATGTACACTCACCTCCCAAGATGTAGGAACAATGCAGTCTAAGTCTATTTAGAAAAGAAACATTTTTATGTAATCTGCAAAGATGCAACTTTATTCACAACAAAGACATCCTTGTTGGTAATTTTCTACAGTTCTCAGAGTGGTCCAGGCAAACTTGGAGCCCCTGAAACTTTTTCAGGAATCCATGTGGTCAAAATGATCCTGCTAATACCGAGACGCTTTTGCCTCTCTCATTCCCCATTTCTCCCCAGTGTACAGAGGAGTTTTCTAGAAGCTCCTGGATGCCTAGATAACTTTATCACTCCAGCAGCTAATGAAATGTGTGCTTACGTGTTATTTGTGTGTGTATTCCTCTATTGAAAATTTTTTTCAGTTAGTTTCTAATAATATAATATTAGTAGATAAAAGAACAAAAGTTCTTTGGAGTTTGCAATCACATTTAAGAATGTCAATGGAAACTGAAACCAAAAAGTTGAGAACCAACTGGGTGCAGTGGTGCTCGCCTGTAATTCCAGCAACTCAGGAGGCTGAGGCAGGAGGATCCAAAGTTCAAAGCCAGCACCAACAATTTAGCAAGGGCCTAAGCAGCTTAGCAAGACCATGTCTCAAAATAAAAAGAATAAAAAAAACGGGCTGGGGATGTGGTTCAGAGGTTAAGCACCCCTGGGTTAAATCTCTGGTATCCCCTCACCAAAAAAAAAAAAAAAAAAAAAATGTTGAGAACCTCTGATACAAATGGCAGTGTAGCCACTTGATGGGGACATCTTGGTTCCACAATAAGGTTACTGATTTACCATGTAGCAATAAAACTTGCATTTTGATCTTTCTAGACAAAGGAGCATTAGATTCACAAACTTAAATCCAGATGTTTTCTTCTTTCCACACACACACACATATACATGCACACACACCACGCTACCCAAGTCTGATATGATTTGCTTTACAACATTTACCGCTTCTCACCCCAAGACTTCAAGGTCATAGGATCAGCTCTTATTCAAAGGTCAAGGCCAAAGGCTTGGGCTTTCTTTTTCTCTGGTGATCCCTGCTAGATAACCTTTGCCCAAGAATGCAGCCCCAGGGATTCTGGGCCTACTGGCAGCGCAGAAGCTCCACCTGTCTCTACACGTGTCCCAGGGGCATGGACTTTTCTTCTTACACCTATAAGAAGGGGACAGTGACCCTTGCCTTGTTGAGGTGAACACGATACAACGTGTAACACCAGGGAGTTCCACCTACAATGCTTAGAAGGAATGGCAAATTCCCATTCCAGAGGCCCTGGGGTCCACAGATAGCACCGCAGCCTGCTGTCTGCCCCTCATTAAGGCCAAGGCCACCTTGACTGGTGTCTGGAGGTCGTTCTTTCCTGCTTCTCATCTTCCTACCTGCCCCAAGAGCTGCGGTATTTTGTACCCCTGGCTTCACCCCAAACTCACTCTCTGTCCTTCAGGCCCTCAGGTTTCAGGACAGGAATCCTGTGTCCATCCTGGTGGGACAGCAGTGTGAGCGAGGGAGGCAAAAACATTAAGAAGAAGAAAGGTGGGCACGTTGGAAAGCACGCAGCTCCAGGCTGTCCCTCGTGAGTGGCAGCCGCTCCTACCGATGGAAGGGCTGTTCTAAGTGTCCTTCTTACTGTTGTGGCCCCACTCCAGCCACCCCTGGTCCAATCCATTGACTGACAGCTTTACTTATGTTCCCTCCATCCCGACGCTGTGCCAGGCCCACTCTGTGTATCCAGGGCAGGTCCCGTCACCGTCATTCCGCAACGTGTGGACCGTCCCTTCCTTCCACGCTCTCCATTCTCTTGTCCCTCTCTCCTACGAAACGCTAAGGGGTCCCCTCCTCCAGCCTGACCCTGAACAAGTGAATGGGACGGGAAAAATCACAGCCATGATTACTGGTCTGCCTGGTCTGCCTTTTAACACACGATGGCAAACACTCAGGGGGAGATGTCCCCTTCGGCAGTGCTGCTAGTCAAGCCACTCTTCCCCAAGTTGACTTTTCACATCCTTTAATTTGTCCTCAGATATCCAACACCAGCAAACCATTCATAAATTGTCTGAATCTGGATAGCTTTGCTAGTGAAAGGAGGAGCTATGGAGAGTTTTGCGGGGAAAGGCACAGAAGGCTAAGCCAGTGTTGTCCCAGGAAAATCTCAGTCCCCTCTCTGAGACCTTTTCTTTTCCCTCACATCCACCCGCTGACTCCACGGCTCACTTTAAGGAGAACACAGAAATAATAAAAGAGAACTCCAACCTGCAGGCATGCACTTGGCCTTCCTTGTTCTTCCGGTGACTGCCATGACAAATTACCACAAACTAGATGGCTTAAACCAACAGAAACGTACTCAGAGTTCTGGAGACTCAGAGTCTGAAGCCAAGGGGTTGGCAGGGCCACGCTCCCTCCAAGGACTCTGGGAGGAGCTCTCTTGGGCCTCTCTCCTAGCTTCTGGTGGCTGCTGTGGGTCTTTGGCATCCCTGTAGCTGCACCCCGCCAGTCTCTGCCTCTTTCTTCACGTCATCTTCTGTTTGTCTCTGTTTTCTGTTCTTACAAAGATACTGGCTATTGGATTAGGACCCTTTCTAATCCTGTATGAGCTAATTTTAAGGAATGATATCTGCAAATAAGGTCATGTCCTGAAGTTCTGGGAGGACACAATTCCCCCCAGTACAGATGGACCCTGTGCTTCCAAGTCCAGTCCCTCCTCTTGGGCCTTTGCATCTCTTCTCCACTGGAATTTTCAGACTCTGTTCCTGTGATTCTCTCCATCGCATGTCTACTTCCCCACATTTATGTCACTCCTGCTATGCTACAAACATGCTGTAATAGCTTCTATATTAAAAACCCTTCCCGCATCCAACGCCCCCCTCCACCTACTGACCCACTTCTCTGCTCTTTGCGGCAAAAGGCCTCCAATGAATCACCTGTGATCACCATCTGCACTTCCTCTCTGCCAAAGCTCCCTTTCACTTGGTTCAGCATAGCTTTTAACTTCCCTGTATGACTGAGCTGGGCTCCTTGTGGTCAGATCCCTTGGTCCCCTTCTTATCCAACCTCCCTCTGGCCTTGAACCACCCATCTTGCTCTCTCATTTGGATCGGAGACACACACTCTCTTGGCCTCCTCTCACCTCAGTGACTCCTTTTCAGGATCCCTGTGTCCTCTCTCTCTTTCTGACCCTGGAATGCCAGTGTGCTGGGCTCCACCCTAAGCCCTCTCCTCCCCCAGGTCTGTGCTCAGCTGCCTCCTTCCTTACCATCCATATGCTGACCGCTCCCACAGAAGTGTCCCGCCTGGGTCCCTGACTCAAGGGCCTCCTCATCTCCACCTGGACATCTGATATTCATCTCAAAATTAACATGTCCTGAAATTGAACTCTTGATTCTTCATCCAGCCCTAATGCCATCTACCAAATGTCCTCCCCTGTTCCCCTACCTCAGTGAATAGCACTTCCATTCAACCAGATGGCCCCAAACTTAGAATCTCGCTTCTTTCCTGGTATCAAGTATCCAGCCACATCTCTCCATCTTGATGGTTTCCTCTGCAGTCCCCAGGGCTTCACATGTGGACTTCGGTAATGCTGTCCAGCATCACTATTCTCTCTCTTCATTCCATATGCTTCCTGGGATCAAGTCAAGGAGCTCACTCACTCCACCACCATTGACCTTGGGTTTTACTCGGAGGAACCCAGTTCTTTCCCTTGGCCCACACGGCCCCCAGCTAGCTCTGACTCACTTCTTCCCAGGCTCCCTTGCTTTCTGGCTTAATTGCTGCACCCTGAACATGTGAGTTTCAGTCGCAGGGCTTTGCCCTTGCCATTTTCTCTCTCTGACACTCTCTGCCCTTTGATTTGATTTGTATCCTCTCTCTCATTGTTTGGGTTTTTGCTGAAATGCCACCATCTTAGTGAGATCTTAAGAACCTTATCTAAACCAGTATCCCCCCATTCCTCCCAATACACTCAGTTTCTCTCTCTCTCTTTACCTAGGTGCATACACTTCCTGGTTCTCATCACTACTAGAAAAAATAGCATATTGTGCATGTATTTTGTTATTGATTTTTGATTTTTCTCCTGCACTGTACTGGGAGCTCCATGAGGGCAAGGTGCTGTTTACCATGAATAAGACCTAACACATTAAGTATGCATTGACTTCAGTAATCACCATAAAAGTAAACTATTTTTAAATTAATGCTGAAAATAATGTTTAATTGGTAACAAGAGTTTCTCCATAGCTTGGAAACAATATTCATTTTGAAGATCTTATTTGATTTCATGCCATTCTATAAGAAACTTGAACATTCAAGGATATTAGTGACACAAGTCAAGTTTGAAACTAGTAATGGTAGTTGTTGTAGCAATTGTAATAGGTGCCATATGCAGCCCTTAGTTGTGGCAGGTGTTTTGGAGAATTATCTCATTTAACTCTCAGAACAACTCTATATCTACCCCCCCCACATGCATACAGGTATTGTTGTGGTTTTAAATATGCCCATAAATTCTTTGCCCATTCTCCCTTTAAACGGTAGTCTAGGGGCTGGGGCTGTAGCTCAGTGGTAGAGCGCTTGCCTAGCATGCGTGAGGCACTGGGTTCCATCCTTAGCACCACATAAATATCAACAAATAAAACAGAGGTCTAAAAATACAGTAATATTTTTTAAAAGGTAGTCTAATTTGCCTCCTCTGGAATGTGAGTATGGCTTAATGGCTTTGTTCTAAAGAACAGATATGGTGGAAGTGGCAATATTTGGCACCCAAGATTAGGTCTTCAAAGACATTGGGAATTCCTCACTGTCCTTGCTTGGGTCACCCAATCTGGGTCTTCATTTTCTCACCTTTAAAGTGAGGGCTGTGGATCAGAAGACATCCCAGCTGTTCAATCACCTGGGCAGCAAGCAGCCTTCTTAGCATGGGTGTTGGCATCTGGTCAGTTAGCCACCGTGTGCTGAAAAGAGCTGATGCTGATAGTGTTGTGTTTTGTTGTTCGGGGATAAGAATAGTGTGGGACCACTGGAGCAACCCTAGGGACAGACCCATGTATCTAAGAGCTGAGGCCTCCTGCTATTGGCCATGTGAGAGCAATCTTGGGGGCAATCCTCTAGCCCCATTCAAGCTGTAGGATGACTCCAGGCCTAGTGACTGTTCTCACTGCAATCTTAAGAGAGACTCTGAGCCAGGACCACCCAAGTATGATGCTTCCAAATCCTTAAGCCACGAAGACTGAGAGGTTAGAAATTCCTTTTGCTTTAAGTCCTAAGTTTTGGATATAATTTATTTTGTCATAATAAGTAACAAACACATTTGGAAATGGAAGGACAGAGGGATGAAGAGCCCTGAACCGTACAGCTAGTAGAAAAGATGCGAGAATAAGAACTCAGCCAATGTGAGTCCAACCACACAATACGAGAGGTCAAGATTACTTCTTAATACTTGAAGGAAAACACTGCCTCATTTTAGTGCCAGTGAGGGCAGTGGATTCAATATTTCCTTGGAAAGTAAACAGGCGGGTCTTGCTTTAATGCAAGGCCACATGGTAGGCAGCTAATACCTTAGCTTCTAAGTTCCTATCCATCCCAGGTTTGTTCAAGCATACAATGAGCACCTATCTTTCCTGTATTCCTTCTGCCATTCCCTTGAGCTTCTTTCTGCTCATCTCTACTTTCAATCATGCAATTTTTTTTTTTTTGGTACTGGAGATTGAACACAGGGGCACTCAACCACTGAGCCTCATCCCCAGCCCTATTTTGTGTTTTATGTAAAGACAGGGTCTCACTGAGTTGCTTAGCACCTCGCCATTGCTGAGGCTGGCTTTGAACTCACGATTCTCCTGTCTCAGCCTCCCTAAGTGCTGGGATTATAGGCTTGCGCCACCGCGCCTGGCTCAATCATGCAATTTTGATCAAACTTCAATCACTGTATTCTTCTCCATAGGTGGGCTTGTGACTTAAGCCTGGCCAATCATTGAATACTATCAGTGATCAACCATGGTGATTGGGCAAAATGTGAGTGTATGAGCCAAGAAGAGCCCTTCCCTGGGACGTACAAATACCACATAATGTACAATCCCAGATGATGCAGCTACCAGGTGCTATATTCTCAGCAGCACAGAAGCAGCCTATCTTCAACAGGTGAAGTACCAACATGTAGAATGAAGAAGAGAGGGAGGGATGCTATCTTGCATCTCTTGACACCTCAAATCCAGCCAATCCTGAGAGCAAGTTCATCTTTTTGCAATCTGTGTGAGTCAATAAACTCACTTGTTTTATCACTTGCCCTCCAGCTGTGGTCAGTATGAAGAGTTCACTAGTTTGTGAAAGATGGCTAGTACCTTCCACTTTAGGAGCAACGAGAGTCCCCTTCACCTGAAGAATCTGGAGCAGCACCATCCATTGGTTGGCTTCCACAGATGGTGAAGATCTTTTCCCTCTTTGACCCTCAGGAAGCATCTGTCTTTCCTGGAAGCCACTAGTGGTCTGGGGGTACTCAGAATAGTGTGATGCTGGGGTGGGGGGTGGCTCAGTTGCAAACCTTAGTCATCTGTGTATCCTTCCTTTCCTTAGTGGCTCACCCTCCCCCAGTCCTCTGGGCACACACATCCTGTTAGTCATCAAGTCCTGTTGATCTGGATCAAATGGTTCATGGAGGTAGATGGAGTAATGAATACAAGCTAGCTGCATCCTTTCTTCTGGACATCTTGCAAATCCAGTTTTACTTCTTCATTTTTACTGCTATCACTGGGGACCACGGCAACAGGTCTCCCTTCCTCTCACCTCAACCCCTGTAGTGGATTTCTCAGATTTCTTCTGGAATTTGTTTTCCAAAGCACATTCTTGACTACCACATGCTTGCGAGGAATTCAGTTTTCCACTGCTGAATGTTCAAGATGCCTCACGTTCAATATCCAAGTTGCTGTGGCCTCCACAGGTCCATTTTCTAGTCTTGGCATACCCTCCCTGTTGCAGAATCACCTGCCATCCACCCTTACTTCTTTCCAAAAGGAGACGCTGTTCTTCCTTTAGTCTCCAAGATCGACTTCAGTCTACCTCCACTATAAAATACTTCCTAAGCATGCCAGTCCACAGCCAGAGCCCCCATTTATGAACTCTGTAAACAACTATTGTCTAGATTAGGGTTTTTCAAATTTCACTCACACTCCCCCAGAATATTTGGCTAGCATGAGTCAAGTTTTTGGTATTCTTTTAGACTACTGGTTATATATTCAAATTTGTCTGAGAATATTATTTCCAAACCCATTTCCTCTCTTGCCTTCTACTTCCAAATTATGCCCTCATACTACGGTGGCGCATCTACTCCCAAGAACAAATTGACGATCGTTAAACTTCGTTTTGCTACACCACAGATAGAGAAGAGCTTATTATTAATGTGATTATTTAAAACCATGGCCAGTGGGAAATTATCAATAGGAACAGGGAAGAGAAATGCCGTAACCATTTCTACAGTTTCTAAGCCAAAGGTGATTTCTAATTTATCTCCACACCTTCACCATTTTCCCCCTCATCATTTTAATATGGGATTTTAATAAGGACTTGGAATACAACTGGCTGTGTTGGCATAGCCCAACAAGCATGCATCGGGCATCACTCTCCATCAACAATAGCTTTAGTGCGATGTCCAGACAAACCAGCCCCTCTAGGAGTTTCCCAGACGGATTTTATGTGGAAGGACATTCTAGGCAGAGGGAATAGCATCTGCAAACTCATGTCCTGGAGTGAGCTAGACATGAAAGGTTTATAGTTTAGATTCTATGGAATTTTCTTTCATTGACAGATTTGGTGACTTAGAAGTTTGACAATCTTCAAACTTATGGATTCCACCATTTTTCTGCCCTCCTTGAAATTTCACTCTCCAGGAGGGCAGTTCATGGTGCAGAGTCACACATACATTTTCTTTATTGAATCTCCTGAGGATGGACAGGCCACTATTCTCTATTTAAATCTCACATCATCTTAGGTGCCTGTCATCATTGACTATTTACAAAGAAGACACCAACCGACCGCCCATAGGCTCACAAATAGGAAATGACCCACGGAGGATGTTACATCCACATCACATTTGGAGAGTGACTAGCTGGGCATTTTTAGGGGGCTGGATGAAGAAGACCTTTCTTCCAATTTCAGAACAGCCTGCGGGCCCAAGTTCTGCGGTAACTACATTTTAAATAAGGAGATGCCTTTAAGCACATGGGTGATAATTACCCATGACGTTAATAAAAAGCGATGGCATAAGAACGCGTTTGGATTTCGGGGAGTTTCTACAGTCGCTCTGCTCTGGACCTAACACACAGTAGGAACTCTTGGTAAAACCACTGGACGAGCGAGCCACCATCTCCCCTCATGCACGTGTCCTCTCTCACCTCTGGGATTCAAAGTCCAGTGTGGGCAGGGTCCCGGTTGTGCCTGTGCCCGGACATTACTGTGGAGCTGGGTGGACTTTGGGAAATGTTTGTTGATTAACGGATGAGGGAATGGATGGTGGGGCGGGGGTTTGGACAGAAGGTCACGTCTGGCCCTAAAGACTTCGCCGGGCTTGCAGGGCGGCCACGCCGTCCTGTCCTGGCTCTCCTTGGTGGGCCATTCCGCCCTCCTCCGGGTGGCCTCCACTTCTTACCACCAGCCTGGAGGGAGGGGCCGCGCAGTCCCCGGGGGCCAGGTCTCTAGAGCCGGTGTCCGCTGCCCTCCGGGGGGCGGGGGGCAGGGGGCGGGACCCCGGGCCTGCCGAGCCGGGCCAGGTCCCTCCCCACGACCGGCCGCTGCAGCCCTCTACCTGCCTCCCGGCCGCCCCTTCGCGGCCCCGGCCGGGCACGCCCGGAGGCCACCTGGCCCGCCACCGCGGGGCCCCGCCGCTCAGCCCCGGAGCCGGCCGGGCTGGCTGCGGGCCCGGCGCGTCTCGGCCGGGGGCCGGGTCCCCGGGGCGCGGCCGGGCCGCCGCCGCCGCCCTCCCGCCCCGGGGGCCGGGCCGGGCTCCCGGGGGGCGGGGACTCGCCCAGTGGCAGCAGCGTCCGGGCCGGCGGCGGGCGCGGGGCGGCTTCCTGCAGGCGGCGCCGGGGCGAGCCGTTGCCGGCTGCAGCCTCCGCCGCCGGGTCGCGGGTCGCGGGGGCCGCGGCGCTCGGGCCGCGTCCGTGCTCCCGGGCGCGCTGCGCGGCCGTCGCTGCTGCCCGCGCTCGTGCCGCCGCCGCCGCCGCCGCCGCCGCTGCCGGTTACGCCAGCCCCGCCGCCGCCCGCTCTGATTCTGCGCATAGGCAGCCCCCAAGCCTGTCATTCTGCAAAAACACAGTTTACTCAACACACCACACACTCGCACACACACGCGCGCACACACGCGCACACTGGCCCCCGCGCGCACACGCACGGAGGGCGCGAGCGAGCAGACGCGCACACCCGGCGAGCCAAGTTCCGCAGCCTGGCATGGCTTCTGGGGACCTTTACGAGGTACGGGGACGCGGGGCGCGGGCCGGCCCCAGCCCGCGGGCGGCGGCGGGCGGCGGGGCCGGGCCGGGCCGGGCCGGGCGCGAGCGGAGTTGCCGAGCCCGCGGCGGCGGCGGCGGCGGAGGGTGGCGGGGGCCGGGCGCGCCGCCCGCCCGCCGCCCGCCGCCTCCCGCGGCGCCCGCGCCCGCCGCCTTTCTCTTTCTCTCGCACACACTCTTACTCCCTCTACTTTGCGGCCTTGGAGGGGAAGGAGGAAGCCGGGCGGCGCCGGGCGGGGAGGTAGCGGTCCCGGGGAGGTGCTGCTCGCCCGACGAGCCGCCCCGAGTGCAGAAAGTACAGGTAAAAGTCGGCGCCGGACGTGCCGGGAATGCTGGGGGCCGCGCCGCGGCCGGCGGGGCTGCGGGTGGGGGTGCGCGGCCGGGCTGGGCCGGGGGCGCGGGAGGCCGGGGGGCGGGCGATCGAGCGGAGCCCGCGGCGCGCGGCGGGTCGGGGGGCTGCGGACGGGGCGGCCCGCGGGGTTCGGGGGACGCCCGCCAAACCGCCCCCGGCCCCGCCCCTCCCCCCCACCTGCTGCCCCGCCGCGGGCTGCGACCCTCGGGGCTGGAGCGTGGGGGCGGCCCTGGCGGGTGTTGTGCTCGCCCGGGCCGAGAGGGGGCGCTGCCTAGGCCCTCGGGGGAAGCGAAGGGAACATGGAAGTCGGAGGTGGGTGGTAACACTTTGCCAGAGGACGAGGCTGGGAGCCATGCCCCCAGCCACCCTCCGCCACCCTGGGCGGATACCTGGCTCCAGGGCCACGCAGGTGGTGGCCAGCACTAGATGTCTGGAAATCGTTCCAGAGCGGTGAAGGCAGATAGTAGTCTGGCATATTTCAAACAATGTAGAAATACCCGATACACATGACCTCTCGAGAGCTGGGGCTTGGCTAGCCCTGGACCGCACATGTACCATCTTTGGATGTGGACAAGCGGACGAAGCAAGAAACAACCAGCGCTCCCTGGAGTCAGAGAGGTGTTGGCTCCCAAGAGAAGGTTCTGGATAAAGAAGCCAACGGATGGCTGTCTTCAACCATAAGGCCTGCTGATCCTGCAAGAAACCAGCTCAAGGGGCACCCTGGACCCGGACTCCCCTGAACATAAGCCATTAACATTAGCTCTGAATTGCAAGACTTTTGGTTGAATTGAGACCAAAACGTAAAAGAGGTGGGATTCTCCTTCTGGGTAAGAGACTACAGGGGTGATTCACCCACCGTGAGCTTTCACTTCTGGGTGTCACAGGCAGCTAAAACTTTCTCTGATGGATTTGCTGGCTGGTGTGAGAGAAGAATGGAAAAGGCAATTTCGCACATTGGCCTCCTGTGTAACCAGGGCTTTGTGAGGCCCAGTCATGGACCACTAACCCATACATATGTGGCAATGGGCCACCTTAGCACTTCTTGAAAGAATGATGTAAGTTGCCTTCTTGTCTGCCCTATGGCCTTCCTTATCCTTGTACTGATAGAGAAGATGAAGTCGGATGGAGATCTGGTGAAGAACTTTGGCAGAGATTACCAATGGATCACTAGAGCTCTTTGGTCTCTTTCAAGATGGCAGAGCAATTTCCAGAAACTCAAATTGAATCACAGCGAAGTGGAAATTTTGAGTTTCCAGCCCCACCAGGACCTTGGCTGAAAGGAGATGTTGTTCAGAGGCAAAACTAATCTTGTTGGGATCATGGTTCTTTTCTATCCATTGATAACCAAGTGTGTTAGAGCCACTGACCTTGCATGGCAGGGGCTTTAAGAGGAGCCTATCCTGAGCCATTATGCTTCCCCATTTGAAGTTTGGAACTTGCAAACCTTCTGGGGATAATTTCTTGCTTAATGTTCATCTGAAACTGCTCTCCTTAACGTTGGTAATTATAGTTGCCGGATGAATCTGAAGAGGGGAATTTTCACAACGGCCTTGAACTATCTGAGCACCTCAAGAGTTCTTATTGAAGTTCAATAAGCGGACAATAATAATAATTACTTCTGCAATAGTAGGTAATTGTACTAGATGTAAAATGGTCTTCCTGTGGTTGATTATTTGCATAGTCATTACCAAAAGGGATAAATTGCATTATGAGAATATAACCAATGTCAACATTTTTATAGCCTGTGTCTACATTATATAACATATACCAAGGAATTTAATTTGTTGTTCAAATTTAACTTTAAAAACAATTAAGAACTGCTAAGTGTACATTAGTGCATAGACTTCTAACTGTAAAATTGTTGTATGCATAAAAATAGGATGTTGATTTCAGGACAAATCTTGGAATACCTAGTATAATGACTGATCTTGAAAGGAAAAAACCAAATCTCATTCTAAATTATTCTGTTACTTTAATTAAATATTATACTTGAGTGTACATAAAATGGCTTCTCATAACCTTTAACCAATAAACTGCATTTTGAGTGGACTAAGAATGATTGCATTTGTCATTATGCTGACTCTGTTTTTGACCCTTTATGGTGAAGATGTGATTTGGATTGTAGAGTCTTCATCTTCTCTTTGGTGTTTCAGACAATTTGCTTGTAAAGAGCAAACCTTCCTCAGTTAGCATTTTCTTTTTTTAGAGATAGGTGCTGAGTTTAAAGACACCAAAAAAAAAAAAAAAAAAAAGAAAATTTTGTTTATGTACTGTTACGATGTACACTCTTCAGTTATCATGAAGGAAGACAGAATCAAGCTTGGGTCCCTCAAGTTTGGATCTTGATAGATGGTTCTGCTTTGTTCTTCCCATAATAGAGCCCTCCTCCTCTTCTAATGCGCTATTCCATCACCTACATGAAGGTGATTTTAAATATCGATTAATGTCTTAGAGCCAGACATTGGCCTGGTTGGAAAGTGAGTTCCTTTTCCAATGTTCTGGCCTATATCTTGCTGAATGCAGGGGTCAGGCAGCCCAGGGGCAAGTCTAGGCTGTGCGTGTGTGCTCACACGTGTGTACCTTGCCTCAGTGTGGATAAGAAAAGTGAACACCTTTAGATGGCCTTCTAGTTTGTCATGACCTCTAGTTTGTCACTGACCTCTAGTCCGTCACTGTCTCTAATGCTTTATAACCATGTACTTCACTCTCACATTTTTATTCTGGCTCCAGTGGGCATTAGAGTCCACAACCCCAGGATTGTAGTCAAGCATTTGCTAAGGTGTTTGGGTATCAATGTTTGGAAGACATCATCGGTAGAATAGGAAACCCAGATTTGGCATCTGTGGGTGCCTAGCTCCTTGTACATTCTTCATTGACTGAATCCCTGAACAGAAGACTGATTTAAGTATAAATAAAACACTTCAGGCGGCCTTTTATTTTGAGGATCATCCTCTGTTTTCTTTGCTTCTCTTGCTCATGGTCTCTTGAAACCATATGTAGGGTGGCTCAGTTCTTTCTCTGAGAGGAAGTATGTCTCATTCCTTGCAGAGAAGCAGGCTGTTCCCCATTAGAAGGATGGTGTGCGTTCAGCCACGTGGCTTTCCCTGCTATTGAGGGTTGCTTGACCCCTCCTCTCCTGTGGTTGACTTGACACAGGAGGAAGGCTCCACTTTGTTGGCAGAGGTGTTGGAAGAGAACGCTGCAGGTTCATGGAGAAGGGCAGTAGCAGCCAGGTTGAAACTTACAGAGATGGGCCTAATGGTTCCTTCTGTGTCGACATTCAATTTATTTATGCTTCCAAAAGTCCTAATTTAAAAGGATGAGATGCTTCCGAGATGGATCTGGGATTGCTATGCATCCTTCTCACCAGGTGTATATAGACAGCTCCATGTGCACGTGGGTAGTTATGTGTGGGATTATGTAATGTAAACAATAAAATACATTCATTCCAAATACAGTCAATAACAATGGAATAGTTTGAGTTTTGTTGGAAGGAATTTACTTCAGTTAAAAATGGACTCTGCAGCAATGAGCACCTCCACCCTGGTGCTATATATGCACCTTGTGCACTAGAACCACTCACTAAAAATAACACAGCTTGTGGGGAAAGCCGCACTGAAGCTGACGGCTGAAAACCTATGGAACCTGTAACCAGAACACTAGCGAAAACCAAGGCCAGCCTAATACCAGTACAGGGCGGTTGAATCCCACTGGCTGGTGTTTGCCCTCAGCAAGCGAGTCTGTCCTTTATGCTTGTTTGGGAAGGAGATTCGTTGCTCATAAAGACCATTTCCATCAAGGTCAAATCTGGTCCAGAGTGAGGCTGTCTTCATCCAGCTGTGTGGGAAGAGGTGTTTTGTGGCTTATTCCTTGCTCTTGCAGCTTGGCCGTGCAGGTGAACGCACTGGCAAGCACAGGGGCTCTTAAAGTCACCAAATCAGCCACCACTCACGTTAAAGGAAGGCTCCTGAGCACATTGCCACCTTTCTTGTAGGGTCTTCATCTGCTGTTAAGTCTTCTGCAAGAGCAGTTGCCAAGAATGGCTTCAAAATGTCAACAAGCAGGGAAGAATCGCACTTCAACCAGTAGGGTGGTGTCATTCCACTGGTGTTGGGGTCCCTATTTACCAATCACGTTTAAGGAAATTCCTGTCAGACATGTACTAGCAGAACAGTCTGGGGTATAGCTTCTTGAATCCCTGCACCAGTATTTGAGGAGATAATGTTATCGGTTGAGTTGGATTGATTTTTGGCACAAAGCAGGTGCCTGATGAATGTGGAATGGGTGTGTGAGTCTCTCACCTTTTGAAAATTATTTTAAATGATCTCCAGTGGGTTTGCATCGATTTAAGTAGACCTTTACATCAGGGTGCTCCTTACTGTGTAAGATCATTTCTTCAAGGGCTCAAACTATTCTTGACAGGAGCTGCTGTGGCTTCCTACAGCCTGACCAACTGGTAAGGAACAGTTCAGGCCTGGTGAGCATCAGAGATCAAAAATACTGCAGTCATGCATTGAGATTTCATAAATGTTGGTTCTTCTGTCTCTGTTGGAAGGTGAGAAGCAAGGTCTAGGTTGGCTGAATCCATAGCACCATCGTTCATCTATACCTCTCTTATTTGGAGATCACCATACCCATGCCTGGTGCTAGAGAAGCAATGATGGTGCCCCCAGGAGCCCCAGGTCTAGAGGGAAACACAGGTAAACAGGCAGTTTACAGTGCAGTTTCCAGGAAAAGGTTCATACAGGGGAAGATGGGGCTTTCCAGGAGCAAGTTGAGGAGCTCTTCCAGCCTTGGGGGAATGAAAGGGTGTGTCTCCAGAAGGTGATGGCTGTTGAAGACGTTAACCTAGGATATGAGTATGATCAGATTTGCAGGAGCTATTGAGAATATTTGAGATCTCAGTTTTGAAAAGCAATGTATATATTTATTATACTTTTTGAAAATAGAAATAAAAAAGTTATAATACCTATGATAACTTATTAATCATTTAGCATGTAATTATATTCAGTAAGCATTAATATGATATCTGAATTAGTTAAAATGTTAGCTTTTTGGTGTAGATACAAAGGAAGAATATAAATTGTTCACCATATATATTTATTTAATAGTGAAAACCAAATTGGGAAATACAGTCCATGCTATTTATAACTTATTTTATTTTCACTTACATGTACAGTGTGTGTGTGTGAGAGAGAGAGAGAGAAGGGTAGATACTGGGGATTGAACCCAGGGGTGCTTTACCACTGAAGTCCATCCCCAACTCTTTTTATTTTTTGTTTCAAGACATGGTCTTGCTGAGTTGCTGAGGTTCTCACTCAGTTGCCTGGGCTGGCCTCAAACTTGGGATCCTCCTGCCTTAGCCTCCTGAGTCAGTGGCATCACAGGAGTGTGCTACCATGCCTGGCTTGGTTTTTAATGGCAGGTTAGTTTTCCCTTGAATGTGCCATTTTTTTTCTTAACTAATCCCCTGTTGGACACCTGGATTATTTCCATCTGTGAACCGCTGTCAGTTTTGCTGTTATAAACGTCCATAAACCTATAATCTGTATGCCTATCTTACTGTTTTCCTCAGGCTAAATTCTGAGAAATCACTGGTTTGAAGAACTTGAAAGTTTTTAACACTGTTGATTGATAATTCCAGACTGTCCTTCAGAAATGGACAGTAGTTTAGATTGAAGGAAGACCAGAAGTGGGGTGACCAGCTCTTTCTGCAGTTGAAACAAGAGATGAGGGTTGCTTTAATGAAGGGAGTGGAGAGAAATGGGTGGGATTCAAAGACTCAAATGGAATCAGCATTGTCTGGCATATCAGGATTCTGTTTGGCAGCATAATATAGAAAATAGACAAGAACAGTGCTTAACCAAGATTTGTTCTTTTATATGAAATAAAGTTCGGACTTGGGCAGTCCTGGATTGTTGTGATGCTCTTTGAAATTTCATCTCTTCTCTGTCATCTTCAGCTGCAGCTTCTGTCCTCAGGGTCATGTTAGGGGCCAAGGTGGCCATGGAGCTCTAGATGGAAGGGCTAAAATTGAGTTGTGTCTCCATAGACAGCTGTGTGCAAGTTCCCTGGGGTCCTCTCACCTCATTTCCTTTGCACCTCACTGCAGAGGAGGCTAAATACAAGTGTCATTTTCAACTGTTTCCCCCTCTTCTTAAACCAAGCTTCACTGACCGTGTGTAGGATCCAGGGGAGGCAGGACTTGAGGGACGGCTTCTAGCTTTCTGTGTGAGTCTGTAGGGTAGATGGTACCTCCAGGGAGGAAGCAGCGTTTGGAGCAAGTGCAGAGGCAGCAGGAGGGCCAGTGAGTCTGGACAGTGTGGAACTTCCAGGTTCAGACTTCGGAGCAGTGGGCCACATGAGCTGGAGCTCAGGAGCAGGATGGAGCGTGGAGACAGCGGCTGGGAACTGTGGCTACACAGGTCCAGCTCGAACCAGAGAATAGTGTGTAAATGCCAGGAGGGGTTTGGTGATGGGGAAAGTGGACATTTTAGAGATGGGAGAAGAGAAAGATGGGCAAAGGATTAACATGAAAAGTAGAAGAAAAAAGAAGGGGTGTTGGTGTTGTGGAGATCTTGCACTGCATCTTAACCAGGGCTGTGGAAAGCCGTTGCTTCCTGAGAAGCCTTGAGGAGCTTTGGTCTATCATTTTTTTGGTCCTAGTTTCTCTTCTGAAGGGCACTGCTTCTAGATTGTTCTGTCTTGACTCCAGTTGACTCCAGCACTCCCAGAATCTCCCCAGAGTTGACCTGTCACCACATTGCTTTAGAGGTGACTTAGGAGGTATCAACATGGCAAAAGACAGGGTGGCCAGTAGTGACCTTGGATCCAAGGTACCACCTCTGCTAGCAGCGTGTGCTGGATGAGCTCTTCATCGGAACCCTGGTGGCCACTGCTGGGAAGTGGACTCTCTGCTCTTGATTGGGCTGATCACTTCTTCATTAAATGCTTTGCTTGTCAGTAGCCACCGCCGTCTGGTTGGTGTGTGTGAAGAGGAGCAAGCTGAGAGCTGCAGGCTCTGGGTGACAACCAGTGACTCCAGGGAGTCGCAGGCCGGGCTGTGCTGGCATGCTGGAGCTGCTCAGGCAGCCATGCGTGCTGCTGGCCGGAGGGCAGGCCTGTCCTGGGTCTGAGGTTCTCCCTTGCGGAATCAGCCACGAGGCTGGTGAGTGGGGAGATCTTGGTCTACCCCTGTCCCTTCTTCAGTTACTGTCACACTCCTGTGTGGCCAGCTAGCCTTAGCCAGTGGGTAGAAGCTGCTGCCTCCACGTTTCACACTGCTGCAGTGAAGAAGGGCCTGGCTGTAGATCACGGACCTTTAAAAAGCCATATTTTCCTGAGACGCCTGGAGGTTTGCCATTTTATCCCCTGGTTTCTCTTAAGAAGGCTGCTGTTCCCCAACCCTCTTGACTCCCAGAATCCCCCAGTGTTGACCTATCACCGTGCTCCTTTATAAGTGACTTCGGAGGCTTTAGGGATACATCTATGGGATGGGGGCTCTGGGCTCCACCCTGTCATGCCAGGAATCCCCCTACTGAGGAAGGGGATCCACCCTATTCTCAAATTCTTGATCAGGGAATTTTCCTCCTTGATTTTCATTCTTTGTCTTCTAGTCCAGTGTTTTAAAAATTGTGTCTCAAGGGTCTTTTTTTTTTTTAAATATTTTTTTAGTTGTTGATGGATCTTTATTTTATTCATTTATTATTTGTATGTGGTGCTGAGGATCGAACCCAGTGCCTCACACATGCTAGGCAAGCGCTCTATCACTGAGTGCTTATAGCCCCAGCCCCCTCAAGGGTCTTACTGACAAACTATGGAGCTTATATACATGCTGGATTTGGATCTTATTTACAAATAGTCATTTTTCAGTAGTTCAACCATCAAGTATTTATTGTATGTTTACTATGTGCCTAGAACTCTGCTAGATGCTGGGACTTTGGCCGCGAATGCCTTTTAAGCTATCATTTAAAATGTAGTAATTAAAACCCAACACCCGCATATGTTCTGTACCGTATTTTTAACACATTGGAGTTTTTCATATGTTAAAAGGTGCAGCCAGGCCAACTCTTTTTGTGAGCAAGCCTAAGGATGTAGCTTTTTCTGCATCTCTGGGCATATATTAGAACTTCTGGTAAATGCCCTTTTTAGCAACATCGTAGGTCTGTATTGTTTCTAAAAAGTATTCAGGCCTGTCGATGTTTGCTTGTGTAAACTTGTGCAAGCAGATACAGTCATACACTCAGATGCCACTCAGGGTTCAGGCAGGTGGTTGGTGAATGTTCTAGAAATGGTATGATATTCAGTGTGCCATACAATGGGATGTCCACACTTAGTATCCTTGTATTTTGGGGGTTTACTGAGAATTCTAGGTCCTTCTGCCCTGACTTTTAAGCAATTTGAGAATGAGTGGAAGCAACTGTTATATGTCAGAGGCCTAGACATTTCCCTCTCCCCTTCTTTCAGAGTTCAGCATCAGTTAGAATGAAGTGTCTTGAGACTGCAAGGTAAGATGTTGAAACCAGACCCAACCAGATACCACGTACAACTGCTTTTCATAGCAAAGTCAGGGTCAGGTTTCTTGGGTGCAGGCAAACCAACTTCAGGAAGAAGCCGCTGTGGCTGTTACAGGAAGGCAGCAGACATCCCTGGATTTCATTGGGAGTTTTTGTTCATTAAAATAGTATTTACGGCTCAGGGAGCTCAGTGATCAGAAAGTGTCAAGTTAAACTTAGAGTACACATCTGCACTGAGAAATTATCACAGATAATTTCCTATGTCCTATGCGTATCGTTTTGGGGAAGGTCTGGGTACGGGAAACGGTTGCATGGCTGAGCCCCACCGTTTTCTGCTCGACTCCAGGCTCTGTGGGAGATGGGACCCCGTCTCTATTATTCATGGTTGCGTTCCCAGCTTGTGGCTCTTTGCGGGGCATATGTTATCCTTTCGGTAGACACTCACTGAATGAATGGTTGAAAACGTTTGTAGACCTGTGCTCAGGCACCATGGCCCTCCCTTCAGGGAACTTCCTGCACTGCTACTGTGTGGTGTTAGTTTGTCCCTTTTCTGAGAAGAAGCCCTTCAGATTTTCCTGGAAATACAAGTTTCTGTTTCTCCTTCTACTGGATCTTGTGTAGGTTTATTAGGTGATGAAAGGTCCTGAAAACAAACTGAAATCCTCCAGCCATTGTTCCTCATGTGGATGGCAACTGGATGGTAAATGGCCATCCTTGGTCAACTTGTGTGTCAGCCCCTTTCACTCTGAGCACGCACAGACCTCCCCGTGGTTTGCAGCCCTCTGCTCCGGCCTCAGAGGATTGATGCAAACCCTCCATTTAGGGTGGGTTGCCTGGAGACAGACTCCAGAGTGGACACTGGTGTCCAGAGGGCTCATGGAGGAATGTTCTTGGGAGATAGATCTATAAGGATGTGAGGAAGTCAGGGCTGGACAGATGGTGAAGTTCACCCGCAGTGAGGTTATCCCTGAGTCCCAGCTGATCTTGTGGTCAGCTCTGGAGCGGTGGTGGCCCTTCAGACATGTCCCCAATGGGAGCAAGAGAACTGGGCTCTCCTATCCCTGCATTAGCCAGTCACTGCTGGTGGGCTGCTCGTGGCAAGGGGCAGGCAGTTCCCTCTGAAGGCACATCTGGGAGCCTGTGGCAGCAGGGATATTCCTTGCAGTTGCAGACATAGGTAATTGATTGCATAAAGGGACCTGGGTCCTAGACACATCACATCCTCTAGGGCTCCACCTCTTCTAGCCCTTCACTGATGGCGAGCTGCCCACTCTGGATCCCTGTGGATGTACATCTGTCACACGGTGCCTCCCTGATGACATCATTTGTCATTTGCCAGCCTCTTGGGGCAGCCAGGGTCTGAGTTTGAGCAGGCTGGTCACATGCTGGGATCCTGTGGCCTGGGGTCCCATGGCCTGGGGTCCCGTGGCCTGGGGTCCCATGCAGGGAGCCTCCGGAGGCTGGGCTCCTGCTGGCCTCCACCCCTCATCTGGGGCATCCCTGAGAGCTCCTCCACACCTCAGTTGCCTTTGCATTTTCATCTTCTGTTGCCTCGCCCTTGACTTTGGCAGCTGAAGACATGGGAAATGGTGGGTTCCAGGGTTCCCTGGCTCTCTCGTTTAGTCACAGTGACTGTATGGACGGTTTCTGAGATTGGACAGTTGCCTCTTTCTCCTGAGCTCCACACCTGTCTAATTCAACTTGGGCCTTTTGAACTGAAAATATCCAGAGTTGAACTTAGGATCTTCCTCCTGGATTCCTAGCCTCCATCCCCATTCCTGGGCCAGAAGCTGGCCTCCTTTGCTGTGCCCAGACACTGGGTCTGTTCTGTTGAATCGGCAGCCCATGTACTTCTTAAACCCACACTTTCTCCTCTTCTTCAGACCCTCGCTATTTCAGTCCAGGGGACTCTGGAATAACCCCAGGACCTTGAACGCCTCTCAGCTGCTATCCTTGGATCTGGTCCTGCCCACTCCAGTTTTTTTCCACACTCTACTCAGAAGGATGTTTCTCAAATTCCCATTTGTCATGTCTCTTTCCTAATGAAAGAGCATGAAGTAGGTGTGAGCTTCGGGATTCAGGCCTTGCCCCTCCATGGTTCCCTCATGCATAGCATGTCTTCTGCCCAGAGAGCTGCTCTCAGATCCTCGAGCACTCCACCCCCTCTCCTTTAGTCACGCTCCAGGGGACGGATGCTGTCCATCACTGACCCCTGCCCCAACTCGACTGGTTCATCAATTCCTGCTCCTCCTTCCAGTTGTCTGGATGTTGCATTTGGCAAAGCTTCCTTGATTCTTCAAGGCTTTCTACCCCTTCTTGAGGCTGCTACAGAGTCCTGTTCCTTTGTTCTAGCACTGGCTTGGCTTTGCTGTAATGCGGTCTTAATTTTGAAATCTCCCATTAGGCTGAGGGCTTTGTGTGAGGCCTGTGAATCTGTCTGACTTGTTCCATCCTTGGCACCTAAGCATGGTGCAAGATTCAAACAGCAATCTCTTTATGGCAATTGATATATTCAGGTCTTTAATTTTCATGAAAGTCAAAATTGTCTCGGATGTCTACAACCTGTTTGGTGTGATGCTTAAAGGCATTTGCAGCCTTTCAATTTTTTTCAATTATGTTTTCTGTGTCTTTATTGAACCATTGGACATTGTATTCCTGTGAGCCAGACTCTTTGAAAACATGTAGCTTTGTGTGATCAGTGCAGTGTGTGCAGTCCTGTATTCAGAGGATTGCTCAATCTTGGAGCGGGATGAGAGTTTGGAAGTCATCTGTTTAGTCTTTCACTAACCCTCCAGCACGTGATCAAGAATGATGGCATCTTCTATTCTGCTGCAGGAGACCAATGGTTGAGATGGAAAAGCTGACAGTTGGTTTTCACTGACATCTGAGTGGGTCAGATATGAGACAGACAGCATCTTCCTGGGCTGTTCTGGAGAGTTGCTTTGGAAATCTTGATGTTGTCATTGCTTTCTTGTGCAAGAGATCGCAAAGGAGGTCTGCAAGGCCCAGCTCGGCCTCAAGCCTTGTTCAGTGCCTTCGGTGATGAGGAGTAAGGCCGGGACCAGCCTCCTTACCTGACCGCAATCACAGGCCTTGACATTTATGGGGAACACATGATACCTCAACTCTTCACAGAAATCCAGACTCATGTAGGGACTGTTGGAAGTCAGACCAGGTGTGGGATTCCAAGCACCATTTCTTTAAAGAACAAGTCTCTACATATGCCACATTGTTCAAGGTGAAGGATGTCCACACACACACGCAGACAGAGCATGGTAAACATGGGGCGCTACATGAAGGAGAGGAGGAGAGCGTCTTCTGCTTCTCCAGGTTCTGTGGAAGGCCACAACCACGCGTGCCGTTTTGTTTATAGAGGGCTACACCGGCTAGCGTGCGTTGGCACGTGGAGTTCCTGTGACAGGTGCCTGAGGGGCTCTTGGTCAGCTCTGGCTTCAGCCCCGCTCCTCCTACGCAGCCAGGGCTCTGCCCATGCTGGTGATGCTGATGGCGGAACCCGGTGCCCGTCTTCACTCGGGCTTTGAGGCTGGTTTGAGGGCAGCTGGTCGCATTCTTGGGTCTCTTCTCTCCTCTGGCCTTTTCCCATGTCTTCCTCTTCGCTGTGGCTGGAGGGGTGTTAGCATCCCTTCTCCACGGGATCGTCAGGATGGTGCTGTTCAAACTTCTTGGCAACCGTGGCCGCACTTGGTGTGGTGCCTGTGGAAAGCGGACTGCCCATGAGTGAGGGGAGAGATCCCAGATCCTAGCAAACGGGTCTGCACACTTTCTGAAGTTGATTTTTAAAAAATTATCTATTGCACCAAGACACATTTTAATATCATCACAAAAGCACGGAATGTAATTTTCTCTAATTTGGTCCCCAGTACTTCCCCCGCCTCTCCTCCCTCTCCCTGCTCCTCTTCCTCTACTGATCTTTCTGCAATCTGTTGATAGTTGTTTTTTTTTTTTCCTCATTAGTGTCTGTGGATATCCTGGGTGTTGAGATGCCTTGTGCTGCATTCATGTATGTACGTACGGAAGTCACACCCATCCACTGTTCCCCTTTCCCTGGCCCTCCTTCCTCCGGCTCAATCCCCTTCATCTACTCTAGTCTTCTCTACTGATCTTTCCTCTATTTTAATGCAATGCACTCTCCCCCTTTTTTCTCCTCCACCTTATTAGAAATTAGCTTCTACGTATTAGAGAAAACTTGACCTTTGACTTTTGGGAAATTGGCTTATTTCATTTAGCATGATGTTCTCCAGTTCCATCCATTTACTGCCAAATGGCAGAATTTCATTCTTCTTTATGACTGAATAATACTCCATTGTGTGTGGGGGTGTGTATACCACATCTTTATCTGTTAGTAGCATGTCTGAATAAGTAGAACCATTTCTTAAAGAAATTCAAAGAAATAGAATGAGATATGTCTTCTCACCACCTGCATGTCAAGCTGTAATGCACCGTTTTAGTCAGCTTTTTCACTGTTGTGACCAAAAGACCTGACAAGAACAATTTTAGAGGAGGAAAAATGCATTTGGGGCTCACAGTTTCAGAGGTCTCAGTGCACAGACAGCCAACTCCATTCCTTGGGGACTGAGAGGCAGAACCTCCTGGTGGAAGGCACACCCCCAGTGACCCACCTCCTCTAGCCACACCCTGCCTGCCTGCAGTTACCACTCGGTTAATCCCTGTCAGGAGACTAATGCACTGATTGGGTTAAGGCTCTCACAACCCCATCAGGTACTGACAGTAATTTCTCAGTGCGCTTTCTCGTAGCAGTAAGACGCTCAGCCTGGACAGACAGGAGAGCCAAGATATGAGATGGTAGAGATACACACGCAGACATGCCGTGCCCTTAGGCTTTCCACCAGGCTGTGCAGGTGACGTGGCATTTCTCCTTTGAGGTCAGAAAGTCTCGTGTGCCCTCTAGTCACTCTGCACGGCACACACGTCCTCCTCGTGCGGTGGCCCAGTGCCTCCAGGAAACTTTCCAAGGAAGGGGGAGCTCCGCTTTGCAGGACAGCCTCCTGCATCCTGGCCTCGTGCTGGCTGTTGGAAAACGCTTGGTCTAGTGAGCTGAAGGTGGCCTTGTGCAGTCTGTGCCTGTGGAGCCATGAACTGAGTCGCCAGGACCTTTCACTTTCATTTGTGGTTACTACTCCAAGGCATTCCTTTACAATACTCTTTTTTTTTTCTTGTTTTAAGTTGACAAATGATAATTGTACACATGTCTGGTGTACAGTGTGAAGTTTTATACATGCGTACATGGTGGGATGATCAAATCAGAGTGTTAGCATATCTGTCACCTCAAAAGTTTACTATTTCTTTGTGGCGAGAATACTTGCAGTCCTGTCTTGGCTATCTTGAGACGTGCAGTGCAGTATGATCGACTAGTCTGCTGTCCAGTGGAGCACCGCAGCTCTTTCCTCTGTGTTAACTGGGTACCCACTGGTCACCATCCCTCTTTCCTGCTGCTCCCTTGGCTGGCCTCTGAAAGCCAGCATTCTTTCCTCCACTTCCATGAGCTGGGCCTTTTCAGGTTCCATACGTGAGTGAGGACGTGGGAATTTGTATTTCTGTGCCTGGCTTATCTGATTCACAGTATTTTCCAGGTCCTTTCATTATTCATGTGGTCAAAAATGACATATTTTCTACGTTTTTTTTTTATTCCAATGTGTGTGTATACCTCATTTTACAAAATCCATCCATCCATTGATCTACACTTGAGCTGTTTGTATCTTGCCCTTATGAGTAGTGGTGCAGTGAATGAGGGGGTGCAGACAGCCGTCCCTTTGCCCACTGACTTCCATTCCTTGAGTACATAGCCAGTAGCCTGTACCCAGGAGTGGGATTGATGGATCTAGTTTTCAGTTTTTGAGAACCCTCTGTACTGTTCTCCACAGTGACTGTACTAACATGCAATACCACCAACAGTGTACAGGGCCCACTTTTCTCATAGCCTCACCAACACTGGTTATCTTCCATCTTTCTGATGACAGCCAATCCAACAGGTGTGAGATGATAACTCACTGTAGTTTTAACATGCATTTTCCTGATGATTGCTATAGTAGCTTTTTCTCAAAGCTGTAATAATTAAAACCGTGTGCTACTGGTATAAAAACACAGTGACCAAGGGAATAGGAGAGACAGCCCAGAAATAAGCCCACATATCTTTAGTCAGTTAGTTTTTGACAAATGTGCCAAGAACATGCATTAGAGAAAGGACAGTCTCGTCAATAAATGTTGTTGGAAAAACTGGATATCTATATGCAGATGAATGGAAATTATCCCTAATATAAGAATCAAACTCTACAGGGATTGAACACTTAATTGTAAGATCTAAAACTATAAAAGTACTAGAAAAAAACAGAGAAAGTGCTCCACAAGAAAGTCATGGAGCACTTTGTCTAGTCAAAGATTTCTTGGCTGTGACTCCAGAAGCACAAGCAACAAAATCAGAATAGAAAAATGGGATGGCATCACACTAAACAGCTTCTGCAAAACAGGAAACAATGGACAGAAGAGATGGCATGGTTTACAGGTTTGGAGGAAATATCTGCAAATCATTTGCAGAAAAGGAACTAATAGCCTAGATACACAGGGAACTCAAATTATTCAATATCAAATAACTCTTAAAAATGGGCAAAGGACTCGACTAGACACTTCTCAGAAGAAAGTCCACAAGTAGGTGGACCGCTGGACCTAGCGTGTCCTCTTTGCCCCTCTGTTCCCACAGTGTGTCCAAAGTGATTGTTGGAAAAGGTAATTCTGAACACGTCACTGTCTTCCCAAGTCTTCAGTGGTCTCATGTTGCTCTTGGGCGGAAGTCCCGGGTATTCTCCACGATGGACTCCTGGCCTGCCCTTCCAGGCTTGCCCACCGCCCTCCCTTGCCTCCTCACTGTCTCTTTTCAGTTCATCCCAACCTCCTTTGCTTTATGATCTTCGCTTATGCTGTTTCTTTGGACCCTGCCCAGTCCCTCTCTCTTTAGCCTCCTCTGACCTCCCAGATGAGGATGGACCTTGTTTGGTACTCGGAGCTTCCTGTGCTGCTCCACGCTGCTCCACAGTGTTGCTCGTTATCATCAGTTGGTGGCTTCAGTGCTTATTTAAGGACTGTCTTCTGAAAGGCAGAGCCGTGTCTGCCTTGGCCAGTGCAGTGTCCCTGCACCTAGAACATAAGAGGTGCTCTTGTAGATCTTTACATATTCCAGAAAGCTCTGGGCTATTAGAAATGTGACTGTTTTCTTCCAGATTAAGCATCACTATCTATCTTTTCTCCTCCCCACACTGATCTTGATGTGTTTCTCAACCCTTCACCCTGCTGGTTGTTGACACATGGTTATTCTCAAGTCTGCCAATGCCACATTTAAATGTATGACCTAGAATAATTCTAGGTTTCATCAGCAGAGGTCACATCTCATCATTTGGGTGCTGAATTTTTAATTAATTTAGTCTTAGGAAAATGTAGACTAAAATATTTTTAAAAATAACACAAGTGAAAACAATCACCTTAGAACTTCTGCACAGTGGGTAAAGTGGTATTCAGAGGAACATTCATAACCTTAAATCAAAAGCAAAAAAGAATGAATTCAGCATTCATCGCAAAAAAATCAGAAAAAGGATAATGAAATGAAAAGAAATTATAGAGAAATTAATGTAAACAGAAGCAAAAACAGTAATAAAGTAGAAAAGAAAAATAGAATTATATACATTAAAGATTATACTTACATTTTTGGTGCCAGTTTTATTTATATGTATATGTACTTACTATATTTAATTGTGGCTTAAATTGTGGTCAAAAGTAAACATAAAAATTTTCATTTTAATGATTTTTTTGCGGGGTGGGAGATACTGGGCATTGAATCCAGGAGCATTCTACCATTGGGATATATTCCCACCCCTTTTTGTTTATTTGAGATGGGGTCCCACTGAGTTGCCCAGGCTAGACTTGCATTTGTGATCCTCCTGGACAGCTGGGATTGCAGGAATGTGCCACCACACCTGACTTATTTTAACCATTTTAAAGTGTACAGTTCAGTGGCATTTAGTACTCTCACAATGCTGTATAACTTATTACTTCAGTGCTTTAACATCCCAAGTGGAAACCACTTTAAGTAGTCACTTGCCATTTCCCTAGCCTCTGGCAGTCACTCTTCTACTTTCTGTCTTCATGGATTTGCCTATTTAGGGTATTTTAAAGGAATTAAACAATATATGACATTTTATATTCAGCCTTTTCTTGGTCTTAGCATAATAATGCTTTCAAGGTTAGTCCCTGTCATAATATATAATCAGAACTTCTTTTCTTTTTGTGGCTGAGTAGTATTCCATTGTATTATGTATATATTACATTTTGTTTTTCTGTGCATCTCTGGATGACACTTGGGTTGTTGTACCTTTTAGCTATTCTGAATATGATTATGAATAATGCTGCTATGCACATTGGCTTAAAGGCATCTATTTGAGTTCCTATTTTCTGCCAAATTGTTTCCCACAGCATCTATACTATTTTACATTCTTACAAGCTTTGTTGAAGGAATGTAGTTTGTCTGATTTTTTCTCCAGCAGCTACTATTTTGTTTGTTTTTATTTATAACCATTCCAGTAGTTGTGAAATGGTATCTCATTGTGGTTTTGTTTTACATCTCCTTGAATGACTGATGATGTTGAGTCTCTTTTCATGTGCTTAGTAGCTGTCTGTATATCTTCATAGGAGAAAGGTCTGTTCAAGTCCTTTGTCAATTTTTTGAATTGGGTTATTTATCTTTTTGTTACTGAGTTGTAGGATTTTTAAAATATATGTATTCTGGATATTAAACCCTTATCATATATGCGACCTGAAAATATTTTTCCTATTCTATGTGTTATCTTCTTATGCTCTTGATAGTGTACTCTTATGCACAAAAACTATAATTTTATTGAAGTTCAATGTATATGTATTTTTTGTTTCCAGTGCTTTTGGTGTCATATTTAAGGCTGTAACCTCCAATACTATATTAAAGAGAAGTGGAGAAAGTAGGCACTGTTGTCTTATTACTGATCTTAGGAGAAAAGCTCAGGCTTTCACCACTGAATATGATATTAGCTGTGGGTCTGTCATAATACCCTTTACCATGTTGAGATTTTATCTTTATTCCTAGTTTTATGATCTTTTCTAAAATCATGAAACAATGTTAGATTCTGTCAGATGCCTCTTCTGTGTCACTGGAGAGGATTATGTGTTGTTTTCCTTTATTCTATTAATGTAGTATATTACAGTTTTTTATTTTCATGTGTTGAACCATCCTTGCATTCCTGGGAGAAATCTCAGTTGGCACAGTGTAGGATCCTTTTAACATGCTGCTGGATTTGGTTTGTTAATGTTTTGTTGAGGGTTTTAAACCTGTATTCTCCGGGCTATTGGACTGTAGTGTTCTTTTCTTATTGTGTCTCTAGCTTTGGTATCAGGCTGGTGCTTGCCTCATAAAGTATATTTGAAAATGAATTGTCCTCTTTAATTTTTTGGAAGAATTTGACAGGATTGGTGTTAATTCTTTAATTGGTTGGTAGAATTTACCAGTGAAGCCGTCTTATCTTTTTTGGGAGGTTTTAATTAGTAATTCAATCTCTGCACATGTTGTCAGTCAGTTCAGATTTTCTGCTTATTCTGAGTCAGTTTTGGTCATTTGATATGCTTGGAATTTTGCCATTTCATGTAGGCCAATTTCTTGGTGTATCGTTGTTCATAGCTTTTTCTTATGATTCTTTTTTTCAGGATATAATAATTTATTGTTTGATTTTTCAGACATATTTACCGGTAGTTCATCTGATAACTCACTGTTGTATTTTTTTGATTTTTGATTTTATTTGTTCTTTTTAGATAAACATGACAGAATGTATTTTAGTATATTATACATACATGGAGCATAACTTATTCTAATTAGGATCCCATTCTTGTGATGTACATGATGCAGAGTAACCCTGGTCATGTATTCAAATACAAGATTAGGAAAGTTATATCTGATTCATTCTATTGTTCTTCCTATTCTCCTCTCCCTTCACCTTCCCTTCCCTTAGTTCCCCTTTGTCTAATCCAGTTGACTTCTATCCTTCCCTCTAGACTCTCCCTTGTTGTAGGTCAGCATCCACGTATCAGACAGAACATTTGGCCTGTGGTTTTTTGGGACTGGATTATTTTGCTTAGCATGATAGTCTGCAGTTCCATTCATTTACTGGAAAATGCCATAATTTCATTCTTTATGGATAAGTAATATCCCATTGGGTATATATACCACATTTTCTTTATCCATTCATCTGTTGAAGGACACCTAGCTTGGCTATTGTGAATCAAGCTGCTATAAACATTGATGGCTGCATTACTATAGTATGCTGATTTTAAGTCCTTTAGATATAGACCAAGGACTGGGATAATTGGATCAAATGGTGGTTCTGTTCCAAGTTTTCTGTTCCAAGTTTCTGAGGAATCTCTATGCTGCTTTCCAGAGTGGTCGCACCAATTTGCAGTCCCATCAGCAATGTATGAGAGTACCTTTCTCCCCACATCCTCACCAACATTTATTGTTACTTGTATTCTTTATAATTGTCATTCTGACTGGAGTGAGACGAAATCTCAGTATAGTTTTAATTTGCATTTCTCTAATTGCTAGTGATGTTGAACATTTTTTCATATTTTTTTGATCATTTGTATTTCTTCTTCTGTGAAGTGCCTATTCAGTTCCTTTGCCCATTTATTGATCGGGACCCTTTTTTTTTTTGGTGTTAAGTTTTTTAGTTCTTTATAGATCCTGGAGATTAGTGCTCTATCTGAGGTGCAGGTGGCAAAGATTTTCTCCCATTCAGTAGGCTCTCTCTTAACGCTCCTGATTGTTTCCTTCACTGCGAAGCTTTTTAGTTTGATACCATCCCATTTCTTGATTCTTGATTTTACTTCTTGCTCTTTAGG
>PVHX01011455.1:0-64117 GCA_004024805.1 Geosciurus inauris | reverse complement strand
GGTCATGGGATAATGAAATAGGGTCCTGTAGCTTTTGGAGGCCTGGCTGGTGCCCTGTGACAGTGTACTTGACCTTACCTGCTTACTGTGCATTTATGGACATGAGGATTGTAAATTATATGGCTGCTTTTTTAGCCCTCTTACCTTCCTCCAGCCTCTCTCCACTGACCCTCCATGTACCTGTCAGGCTTCACCAAAGATGCACTAAATTCTAAATGGTAGGAAACTGACTCTGCATAATGGTGGGTGAAAAAAATCCATGGAGGCTTATATTCCCATTCAGATGGCAGATGGCAGCCAACTTGGCCTGACAAATGAAAAGGCACATGCTTGGGAGAAAAAAAAATCTCAGAAAGAATGCCATTTTCAAACTCATATTTCCTTGAAAAATAGAGCAAAAGAATAAAAATCAGACTGATACAAGTACATGTGTTCTTGTTTATCCAGTGGTGGAACGAACCCTATGTAAGTAAACCTCTGAGATCACCTTAGATGCAGACCTCTTATTGATCTCAATGTCTATTTTATGTGAGAGACACAAAGAACACCCTTTAGTGATTTTACTAAGTCTTGGAAACCTCATATGGGAAACAGCA
This sequence comes from Geosciurus inauris, assembly GCA_004024805.1. NCBI lineage: Eukaryota > Metazoa > Chordata > Mammalia > Rodentia > Sciuridae > Geosciurus > Geosciurus inauris. The sequence goes on along the minus strand of PVHX01011455.1, from coordinate 63,521 downwards.
AAAAATGGAAGAGATGCTGGGTCAGGAGTCTGAGGTATAGTCCCACCACTGCTGACCAGAGAGCAATTTAAAATTCGTGTCCATTGACCCACTGGCACAGAAATATATCTGCCTCTCTAGAAAATTATTAGCCTATTGCCATCACCTTTTTGGACATGTTACCACATATCTTAGTACAGGAAAAGAAATGAGAATGACATACCAAGACTAAAGATAAAGTCATCACAAGCCCTCAAAATAAAGAAGCGAGTTGCTAACATTCTCCCCCACCCCCTTAAAAAAACGATGAAGAGTGAAAAGCCTACATTTAAAAAGTAAATATTTTACTCTCATTCCTTGCTCCAAACTACATAGACCAAATCCACAATTAATTTGACAATGGTTACAATTTTCAGATTTTATATTCTTTGCTGTATTAAAAATGAGTGTGTCCTTTGTATTAGCTTTCCATTACTGTGACAACATAACTGGGAAAATAAACTTAAGGGAGAAAATATTTATTTTGGCTCATGGGATCAAAGCTTCCAGGCCATGGTGATGTTGTCCCTTTGCTTTGGGCCTTTGGTGAGGCAGAACATCAAGATTGGGAGCACAGGGTGGAGCAGAGCTGCTTCCATTATAGCAGCCAAGAAACAAAGAGAGGGAGGACAAAATAAACCCTTCTAAGACCCCCCCTCCCCCCAGTGACCTACTTCCTCCAACCAGACCCAAGTGCTCCCTAGTTTCTATCACCTTACAATATCATCAACAATTGGGGATGCTTAATCTTAGACATCTGAGTCTTCGGCAGACCTTCTAGATCTAAAATATAACATTCTACCCCCGATTCCAAAAGCTCATGTCCATCTTGCAATGTAAAATGCATTTAGTCCAGCTCCAAGAATCCTCATATTCTTCACAGTTCCAGCGCTGCTCAAAAGTTCAAGTTCAAGGTCTCCTCTGAGACTCAAGATAAACCCTTAGCTGTGAGTCCATGTAAATATAAAAGAGCAAGTTATATACTTCCAACATACAATGGCACGGGGTAAACATTTCCATTTCAAAGGGAGGAATAGGAGAATGCCAAGGAAGAATTTAACCAGAGCAAGTCTGAAACCTAACAGGGAAAACATGTAAACCTATATCTCCGTTTGGCATCCAGGGAATGCAGTGGTGAGATGTGAGCTCCAAAGGACTTGGGCAGCCCTGTCCCTATGGCTTTGCTGGCTACAGCTCATATGACCACTCTCTCAGTCTGGTTCTTCTCATTGACTGTAGCTTTCCTCAGCAGATAACTTCCTTGGGGTCTCTATTCCAGCTTTGGCTTCCTTCTCATAGCTTTATGCATCACCCACTTAGGAGATGTCCATAGGGACTTTAACCCTGCCACACTGTTTGTCCTCCCGGACCTTCTTTTGAAATCTCAATAGATGCCTCCATGACCCCCAAACTCGTGCATTCTGCATGCTTGAAAAACCAGTATCACATGATCTGCTGCCAGCTCAAGCAGAAGCAGGGTGTACTTGGACCATGGCTGCAGTGGCCTTAGAGTGTCTGCATAGCTAAACATGAAAAAACAGATCTTGGCGAAACAACTTCCTAGGTGACACTGTGGGAGCAAAGTGCCCAAGGGACTTTTTTTCCCTCAACTGAGAGGTTTACGTTTTTATGATTTTGAGGATGAGATGGGTGGGATCTTGTTGATTCCTGAGATGTCCTCAAGGTACCATTCCAATTGTCCAGGTGAAAATTGTTTAGTTTCTTCCAAACAGCACTAATCTCTTTAACAAATCATACCTTCCTTGACCACAACTGTACATGTGCTTTTCTGGTCAAATCACAAGTTTTGCAAATTTTTCTGCTCTGCTTTTTGCTCCCAATTCTCTCTGTAAATATGTCTAAATGCAGCCAGTAATACCCGTACCACTGCCCAGATTCTGTGATCCTTAAAAATTCCTTTGCCAGGTTAATTATCCATCACTTTTAAACAGCTTCACATAAAGTCTCAGGACATTGACAAAATGTAGATAGGTTCTTTGCCAGAATGTAACATGAATGACTTCTAGTCCAGTTCCCAAGAGAGTCCTCCTTTCCATCTGAAACCCCATGGGCACAGTCTTTACTGTCAACATTCTTATCAACATTTTGTTCTGTGCTCCCACCAGAAGCACCCATTCAGCTCTGCTTCTCTGTTTACAATTTTCTAAGCTTTGTCTCATCTACTTCTCCAAACATTTCCAAACTTCTTCCACCAACAGTTCCAAAGGCTTCAGAACCACATGGTCACATATAGTGATAGCAATGGTCCCACTTCCTAGTGCCAACTTTCTGTGTTAGGTTTTTTTTATCAATTGCTATGCACAATACCTGAAAAAATCAACCTACAAGAAGAAAGATTTATTTTGGCTCATAGTTTCAGAGGATCCAGATCATGGCCACTTGGCCCAGTTGCTTCAGGCCTTTGTGAAGCAGAACATCATGGTGGGGCATGTGTGGTAGAACAGAGTTGCTCACCTCATGATGACCAGGAAGTAAAGATGTTGGGGCAGAGACAAAACAAACCCTTTAAAGCCTCGTCCTCAGTGACTTGTACACACCCCCAGTGATCTTTTTTGAATTACCCTTGGAGAATCAAAGGAAGAGATTGTTTTAATAGGTATATAGCCAGAACTTTCCAAAGGTGCTTAAATTATAATATGAAATAATTACAGAAGTAGACCACTAGAGGAAAAAGTAAACCATTTCTTCATCATTTCTCTTACCAATTCAGTTTGTAAAATAAGTAGAAATACCTAAATCTCTTAAGGATCCACAACTACACAATTAGATAATGTCTCACAGTCCAAATAAATATAAAACATGCTTCATGAATTACAGAGCTTTTACTTACTGATGTCCTTCCTTTTTTTTCCATATATACAATCCCAAATACCCCTCCTCCTGAAAATCAGAAAACAATCAAAATGAGCAAAAGGTTTTAATTTCTTTGCTTGCCATTTAAAAATAGTCATGAGGCTGCAACAGGTTAGAAAAGTAGAGTAGGGCAGGATTAGCTGGGCAGAGAAATACTGGAAGACCATCTTATCCTACTGCCCTTTATATATCAATGTATATAACTTCTCATAGTTCTAGATTTATATCATAAAGATGTTTCTGTAATTATATTAACTTTTTTAGAAAATCTGTCATATAAAAACTTTTTAAAGGTTGAGACAATATAGTACAGTGAATAGAATAAGAGTTGAGGTCAAAAGGCCCAGGTTTATATCCTTCTAAGAAACCTAGTCCTTCATTTATAAAAGAGACATAAGGGTTCCTATCATGCAGAACTGTTATTAGAATAAATAGTTGACCAGATGAGATGTTAATGTCTTGATGTATCAGGGATTCTCACTGGGGATGATTTTGCTGGTCCCTCCTCCACAACCCCTCCCTGACTCCTGGGACATTTGACAAAGTCTAGAAACTCTTTTGTTGTTGTTTTGGATACTTGGGATTGAACCAAGGATTTCATGTGTACAAAGCACAAATTCTGTCATTACACTAAACCCCAGCCCTCTAGTAACATTTTTGATTATCACTACTAGGAAACAGATGTTACTGGTATTCAGTGGGTAGAGGCCAGGGATAGTATTGTGAACCTTGTAACTCACAAGACAGGCTTCAGGACAAAATATCAACCTGTTCAATTGCTTATGACAGAATAGAGGTTGAGAAACCCAGGTACATACAGAGCACATAGAGGTGAAGAGCAAATGGTAGCCGAGACATTAAGGGATTAAATATTTTTCTAGCCTTTAAAATGAACTCCAAGGTTTCCTTGGAGATGTACGCAATCAGCTTTTATGGCTTGAATACTATTCTTAATATCTTCCATGAGAGTCAAAAAATATCTAGGCTTTGATGGACTTCTGTGGATGATTAAAGGAATCTTCTTGTTGATATTATTGAATGTCAAATAGCAAACACATTAATATGCAAGACATCAAAAAATATAAGACAGATGTAGGATGAAACTATCATTTAAATTAGTTTGTCATGGTTGATTTTCCAATCTGTTTTGTCTTAGACCTCTGATTAGAACCTGGAACCTTAACCTCTTAGAACCTGGTTAGTCCTTCCCACATTCTCCTACATGTGTTACCTGCATTATATGCAGACCTTGTAAGCTTTGGTCCTATTGCTGCCCACAGGGACAATGAGGCTTTGGGGTCAACAAACACTCTTACTACCTTTAAAGTACATTCTAAAGCTCATAGTGTCTTAGAAGCTCTTCATTTTATTTCTATGCTTTTCTACCAAAATGGCACTCTTCTGTCTTCTCTATTATGGAAATGTCCCATGATATTTCTATGTAGAAATTTTTTTTCACAGTAACTTTAAAAAAATAACAGTGTAGTTGGAATTCACAAAAATTAAAATACTTTTGACATATCAATAAAATAATATCTTTTTTTCTTTTAACCTCAATCCAATACATTAGATCCTAACATTTTCCAAGAAAAAAAATTTGACTTCTCACACAATATTTTTTTGGCACATTTTAGATTTGATATCCTCCTCATGTAAAAGTTTCCTTCTTTGTTTTGTCATACGACTTTTTTGGGGGGATACCAGGGATTGAACTCAGGGGTATTAGACCACTGACCCACATCTCCAGCCCTATTTTGTATTTTTATTTAGAGACAGGGTCTCACTGAGTTGCTTAGTGCCAGCTTTTGCTGAGGCTTTATTTATTTATTTATTTATTTTTTGGTATCGGGGATTGAACTCAGGGGTACTCAACCACTAAGCCATATCCCCAGCTCTATTTTGTGTTTTATGTAGAGACAGGGTCTCACTGAGTTGCTTAGCACTTCACTGTTGCGGAGGCTGGCCTTGAACTCAGGATTCTCCTGTCTCAGTCTCCTAAAGTGCTGGGATTACAGGCGTGCACCACCGTACCAACTCTGAGGCTGGCTTTGAACTTGTGATCCTCCTACCTCAGGCTCCTGAACCATTGAGATTACAGGAATGTGTCACCGTGCTCATATGACCTTTTGAGCATCACCTCTTTTACAATTCTTTCCCAACTTGTCTCAACATGTGCTGGCGCACTCCATCTTTTCTGCTTCATTTCAGCCATTGTGCCTCATACAGACTCCTAATGCTGCTCATGTTATCATTATTCCTTCATACTCAGTTTGGTTATTTGTTTGCACAAGACTTACAACAGTGGTTGTTTTATCAATCTTCAGAGCCTCACACAATGCAAATACACCCTAAGCCCACAATAAATTGATTCCATGACCAGGCTATGTGATGTATGCCTGTAATCCCAATGACTTGGGAGGCTGAGGCAGGAGGATTGAAAATTCAAAGCCAGTCTCAGCAGCTTAGTGAGACCTTGCCTCTAAATAAAATATGAAAAAGAGCTGGGGATAAGGCTCTGTGGTTAAGGTCCCATGGGTTCAATCTCTGATATCAAAAAATTTTAAAAAATTGATTCAATGAATAAAGACTGATACATTCCACCAAGTTGTTGATTTCCAAACAACTCAGACTTGTTATTCTTATCTTTACCATGTTGGTGCTTTCTGCTTAACAGGGAACATTAAATGTGATCACGAATAAACTTCAGTTGGAGGGGCTGAGGTTGTGGCTCAGTGGCAGAGCGCTTGCCTCTCAAGTGTGAGGCACTGGGTTCGATCCTCAGCACCACATAAAAATAAATAAACAAAATAAAGACACTGTGTCCATCTATAACTAAAATATATTAAAAACCAAAACCAAAAAACTTCAGTTGGAATTTATCTATTAATAGCACCAGATCTTACAGTGGATTTAAATTTTGTAGCTACATGGAAGATTCTAAGAATAAATATTATTAATTTTTTTTATCTATTTTGAGCTTTGCATATTCCATGAATAGTATTAACATTGCATCTTTGATAAGTATGAAATGAAGCGAAGCGATTCCTTTATTTTAAATAAAGGAAATCACTATATTAATGCAGTTAATTTATTACACAGTTGTATACCAAATGGCTCTGTCCTACAAAGTCCTTGCCAAATATTTGTTTTTATAATATACTATCAAGAAAAAGAATGTCAAGATAATTTTTAAATTAGTGCTATTAACTAAATCTTAGAAAAAATTCAGCCTTGTCTTTAATCCAACAAACAAGTAGATATTGAATACCTGTGTTAGACATTGTTACTTGGGACCTGGAACATAGCAGTGAGGGAATTCTCTGATGGAATTCTTAAAGCTTATAGTCAATCTATATTCATTTTCAACTGAAGCAATATGGAAGGAATACTTTGCTTTCAAAATACATTATTAAATATATTGTTTGCATTTTTTTGATATATTTAATAGTTTGATGATACAGATTTCATATAAAAGAATTCAATTAGTAAAGAATGTATGAGCTCTCTTTTATTCAATTTATCCAATTTCCAAATTGTTGAGAATGAATAGTTAAAGATATTCCTTAGAATGCTTCAAAAATGTTTGGGTGAACGCTGCATTAGAATAATTTTCTACTTTTCTTTATACCTGCCTTACTATTTTACTTATGCATACTCACAGTTCATCATGTTATATAACAAATGATTTTATGTAGCTACATATTTAGGTAGTATTTTCAAGTTTTAATCTTTTATTTTAAAACAAACAAACACACAGAGAATTTGTCTGAGAAAGGGAAAAATAAGGAGAAAAGAAAAACTTACCTGTGGTCATTAGTGTAAATCCAGTTGTCTGTACATAATGGCGAATTAGTCAATTTTTAGAAAGAGCTTTTAATTGCTTAATCTAAGTAATGTGGACAATGGCATACGTGTTTTATTTTAGGGTCTATCTAGCCCACTCAGAAAATGTAATGGACCTAATTTTCATTTAGTATAGGTCTGTGCAGTTCCTAAAACATCTAAATGGCTATTAATTTAATCAGGTAATTTAACTATAGCTCTAGAAAAGGCCACCAGCTAGTTGTCACACAATGATTATGAGGATGACATTTCTATCCCATGATGCCAGAGGCAGACTTTGATACATCATTTTCTTTTTGAAGGTTAAACTCAGATAACCTGCCTTTGGCATTTAATTAGCTACATATTAAACACTCTTTTAATAATAAAATGATTAAAAATTTTATTGCTTCTCAAATGAGGCCCTTTTAGATAGATTTAATGACTTGGTTAGAGCGCTGTAGTTTGTGAACCAAACCTTACTTAGGCCAGTATGTAGTAATGATATGCTTTACAGCTTACAAAATCTGTATTTTATTCAAATGATAGCCATAATCATTTTGGATAAAACGTATAATGCTTTCTTCTGTATTTTTAAGTCTAACTGTTAAATGTCATTGGAAAGTAACCAGAAAATTGTTGATTCAAAATTTCCAGAAATTATCAAGTTCAAGTTTAAGAAAAAGACCATGAAGTATGTTTAATGTACTGAATCTTATATACTAATTGTTTACCCTTTGAAAAATAATTTCTCACCACTAAAGACCGACAAAAAAAAAAGTAAAACTATTGTAGAAGTGATGGAGAAGTATAAGTGGATTGCAAATCCATATTTTCAGTTAATATTAGCTCTTTGGTGAAAATCATCATCAAGAGACCATTCATTGTTCATTCTTAGCATGAATTGGGATGGATAGGGTACATTAAAAGTCTGTAAAACAGTATTGAAGAGACAGAATTCTGTCACACTAGAAACTGGAGTAATTATCGTCTAAATTTAAATGATGACTTTACCTTTTTTTAACTTTTGATTTAATTTCAAATTTATTGTTTAAATATGCACAGATTTTAAATGTGTTATTGTTTGGATCTTAAAGGTCCCCCAAAAGTCCATGTATTAAAGGCTCATTTGCCAGCCGGGTGCTACTGGGAAATAGTTAAGAGGTGGGGCTAAATGGGAGATATTTAGGTCATTGCATGCATGCCCTTGAAGGGAATTGTGGGACATTGGGCTCTATCTCATTTTTGCTTCTTAGCCCTTAGGTGAACAATTTTGTTCTGCCACATACTTCTGTCTTGTCTGAGGACTAAAAGCCTTTGGACCAACTGATCATAGATTGAAACCTCTAAAACTGCTAGCCAAAATAAATCATTTATCTTTGTAAGTGAATTATCTCAAGTATTTTGTTATAGTAATAGAAATGTGACTAATTCAAAATACTCAGTTTAAGGAGATTTGACAATATATGCCCATATAACCACCGCCTTATTCAAGGCATAGAATAGTTCAGTTGTCCCAATGATGGCCTCATGTTTTTCTAGTCAGCACTTCACACCACTTATTTCTGTCACCGTAATTTAATTTTGCTTGTTTTAGAGCATCATGTAAATTCAACCATGCAGTAGACCTGTTACTTTTGCATACAACATTAGTTTATTTAATGCAGGTTTTTACATGTATTGGAATTTTTCCTCCTTATTACTTTATAGTATTTCATTCTATGAATATATCACAGTTGCTTATCCACTTATTAAGGGATATGTAGGTTGTTTCCTGTTATTTTTTTATTACTAATAGCACTATGAGCATAGTTTTATCATTCTTATTTTGAACATGTTCTCATTAATATCAAATAAATATCTAAAAGTAGAATTACTGAGTCACACTAACACTTATATATTTAACTTTAGGAGACATCACCAGTATGTGCCTTTTTGATGTAGCTGTCAATATGCCTGTATCTACTCCTTTTAACTTAAAGATAAAAGAGTTCAGTGAACTATATTCGTTGCAATAGTGGCGTTAGGGTGTTTAGAATTTCGATGATGATGATGTTCTTCTGCCTGCATATTCACAAATTTTCATTTGGGCGATTTGATAGAGAAATTTTCTTCTTATTCTGTATCAACAGACTAATGCTTTGACTCCAGGCTTGGGGAAATACACGTCTTGTACTTTGAGATTTTGAAAATAAGAAAAAACAGAAAATAAGAGAAAAACATAAATACACAAAGAATTAATCAAATTAAAATGAATAGCATAAAAGAATCCACCTGTTTATTACTTTGCCAGATATTTATCTGTTTGTACATTAATGAAACATATATGATCAAGTTTTGTAGATGGCAATAATTTGGTCATTAGTATTTATAGTAAGCAACATGTAAGAAACATAAAATAAAGCATATTTTCTCTCTGTTTTAGAGTTCAAGATAGCGGGCCTAAATCTGAAGAACTCAGGTCTCTCTTTCATGTTTTCCAGTGCAATTGACTGAAATTAAGTGAGGTAAAATTCTAAGAAAATTATTTTTTTCTCAAATAGATTTGTTGCTATAAATTTCCCCTGAACTGTGGGCTTGAATTTCTGAAATCCACGAGTCTACAGAGAGTATTTTCCCCAAACAACTGACTTATTAACATTTTAGTCATACCATCTAATTTGCATACTGGGGTTTCTTAGGCCAAGAAAGATAGATTTTTTTAAAAGTGATCAATAGTTAAATTTATATTTTTGTTTGAAAACTACTGATTTTGTTTCATTGAAGCAGTAATATTCATTGGAAAAAATTAGATAATGCAAATAAGAAAAGAAAAATTAGCAGTAATTCCACCACTCTCAGTCATTGTTAACATAACAGAGTATTCTTTCTGTAATTTTTATGTGTATCTATTGACACTTTTTCAAAAGTTATATATTCTTATTTTTTTCAATAAGCAACATATAAATATATCTTTATAGTCAACACACATCTACAAAATAATTTTGAATATATGAATAATGTGCTCTTTTATTATAATTTATATGACTAATCCAATATTATTGAACACTTAATGTTATTTATATTCTTATAAACACTGATGAAGATATCCATGTATAAAAATAGTTATATGTATTTGCATATTATTTCTTTAGGTTTCTATAAATAGTACTCTATAACTAAGGGGTATTCATCATAAAAATTTTTATTTACCAAATTATTTTTATATGAGGAACAAGCAGGCTTGAAAATAGTTATTTTACTACGTTACTCATTTTAAACTTTTTAGGAAGAATTTTTGTTAAATATAGTACAAGATCTTTTGTTTTTGTTTCTTTGTTTTTGGTTCTAGGGATTGAACCCAGAGGCACTTAACCACTGAGCCACATCCTCAGCCCTTTTATTTTTTTATTTTTTAAGATAGGGTCTCACTAAGTTGATTAAGGCCTCCCTAAATTGCTGAGGTTGGCTTTGCACTTGTGATCCTCCTGGCTCAGCCTCCTCAGCTGCTATGATTACAGGTGTGCACCACTGCTCCTGGTTAGTACAATAATTTGAGAAATTTTGTTATATGTAGAAATATTCTTGACCTTAACCTTTTGAAAAGAAATGCATACACTACAGTCTAGATTTATCAGTTATGAGTAAAATTGGCCTGTGCTCTGGATCTACTTTAAGTTTATTCAATGACTTTCGGCTTTTTTTTTTAATGATCTAGAGCTGCATTGTTTCATACATTTCACCTGTTTTTTAAACTTTTTTTCAACATGGCTATTGAAAAATTTAAAATGACCTCTGTGGTTGATTTTTGCTTTTTCCGGTTTTGGGGATGTAATTCAGGGCCTTGTGCATGCTAGGCAAGAGTTTTCCCATTGAGCTACACTCCCAGCCATTAACTGCAAATTGATGCTGTCAGTCTAGAAAGCAATATGGAGATTCCTTAGAAAACTTGGAATGGAACCACTATTTGACCCAACTATCCCACTTGGTCTATACTCAAAGGACTTAAAAACAGCATACTACAGTGATGCAGCCACTTCAATGTTTATAGCAGCTCAATTCACAATAGCTAAACTGTGGAAGCAACCTAGATGTCCTTCAATAAATGAATGGACAAAGAAACTGTGGTATATATACACAATGGAATATTATTCAGCAATAAAAGAGAATAAAATTATGGCATTTTAGGTAAGTGGATGGAGTTGGAGAATATCATGCTAAGTGAAGTAAGCCAATCCCCAAAACTCAAAGGCTGAACGTTTTCTCTGATAAGTGGATGCTAATCCATAAGGGTCTGGGCATTGGATGAGTAGAGGAATTTTGGATTAGGTAAAGGGGAGGGCGGGGAGAGGAAGGGCATGGGGAGAGGAAAGATGAGGGAATGAGATGGGCATCATTACCCTAGGTACATGTATGATTGCACAAATAATGTGACTACTTTATGTACAACCAGAGATGTGAAAAATTGTGCTCCATTAGTGTACATTATTCTGGCATTTATAGCTGATCAGAACAAATTAAAAAATGATATATGTGGCTCTCATTTTATTTCTATTGGACATTCTACATCTAGTTTTTGTTGTTGTTGTTTTGGTACTGAGGATTGAACCCAGAGTGTTTTGCCACTGAGCTATATCCCTAACCCTTTTCATTTTTTATTTTGAGGCAAGGTCTCACTAAATTGCTATGGTCTTGCTAAATTGCTGAGGCTGACATTGAATGTATGATCCTCCTGTTTCAGCCTCCTGTGTCAATAGGATTACAGTGTGCACCACTATACTCTGCCGGACATTGCTAATCTAGATGTTTTCTTCCCTGCTATATATAGTATGCTCCCCTTCTAAAGTACTGCTACTGGCTAATTACATATTTTTCATGGTTATAAACTGAAAGTGGCTTAAATAGGTAAATAATTTACAAAGGTTCCTTAAAATCAGCCTCTGAGGAGTGAGGTAAGAACTCAAGAAGAAATCTGCATTCTGTCTGTAGCACGTAAGCTGTGTAGGTGGTGAAAAACAAATTCCGCTTAACAGCATTAAATGGGGTAAAGAATGAACTGAGCGGTATTCCATTCCAGCTTCTTGTTTCTCATTTTAAATCTAATGACTCCCACTTCACATATGCATAATTTGAATTTATCTTCATGCAAACTCAACACAAAAACACAACTATGAATTCAAGTAAAGATATAAGGTATCCTATGGCAACTAGAGATTTAAAATTTGAAAGTAGAACTCCACATGAGTTTTCATTCATGTACAATCTGTAAATTTGGAATAAATAATGACAATAAAAATTTATAGTGAAAGGATTGAATAATCCAAAGTAGGCATTCAACTAGAGGCATTCATGTGATTTTCATGTTGTGTGTGAGATGCTGTCAAAAGGTAGACCATATGGGTTTTTGGAAACTTGCACATTTGCTGAGAAGGTTCTCTGAGTTCTAGGAAAAGTCTCATCTACTTTGGGAAGTATTGGAAACACAATCTTCACTGATAATCTCTAAAACTGAGTCTATCAAGGGTATACAGTTGGAACTCCATATCCATGGTTTAGGCGCCTTGGATTTAATCAACTGCTGATCAAAAACATTCAGGAAAAAGGACTGTATCTGTGCTAAACACACAGGGACTTTTTTTTCCTTGTCTAAATCCTTAAATGATGCAATATAACAATTTTATACCTGTTTTTTACATTGTATTAGATATTATAAGTAGCTTACAGATGATTTTAAATATATCAGAGTACATGCATAGGTTATAGGCAAATACTACGTCTTTGAATATGAGGGACTTGAGCACTGCAGATTTGGTATCCATAAAGGTCCTAGAACTGTCACAGGAAAGCAGGGAGCTGAAACTCCAAACCTCAGCTCTTGTGTTCCAATGAAAGAAGATTTAAAGTCAGACACCAGAAGTCATGCAAGAGAACTTTATTGGAAGTGAAAGTGAGGCGAAAATAAAAAGTGAGACAAGCAAAAAGCACTCTCATGGGAGAGAGTAGGCCGTCTCCAAACAGAGAATGACAAAGGAAACAATGCTGCCCCTAATTTTATTATTTTTTTTTATGGTTAATTTGAAAATTGAAGTTCTCCTTCAGCGACTTTAACCAATCAGGTGTTCAACTACTTGTTCACATTGGGTGGTGGGGTTTTGGACCTTAGTTGGTCCTCTCAGGAGCTATCATGGTGGCCGTCCTATTTTAGGGGGCTTCATCTACAATCCCATGTTAATGTGGGTATTGGGGTCACTTGCTGATTAGAAGTTACCTTAGTGCGCCTGTGCTACTAAAGGAAACTTCCTCCCCAGATAAATGGAGACGTGTTTAGCCATAATTCCTAGGTTCATGTCAACATCAATAGACCCTATCAAGAGTTAGTTCCATTAATCCTTTTCTTTTGACATTATTTCCTCATTAGCTCCTTTTGCTTCTGTTTCTTTTCTACAAATTATCACATTTTGCTTTCTTTTTTACTTTGGAAGTAGTTTTAAAAAGACCTTACAGTAATTTAAAGAATACCTGTGACCTTGCCTGCATTTCACTGCTCATTGCTGGCTACTACCTAACAGAACCACTTCTTCATGGATACCAAAGGGATGACTAGACTTGTAAGAGTTACAGAAAAAAGGAAGGAAAACAATATCACCTTATTTGCAATGAGAATACAGATTTAATTTCCTATGTGTGGGAGGTATATCAAATTGAAAGTTCCCCACACCCAAATTTACTCTGTTTACAGAAATTTGATTGCTTATCCTTCCTTTTAGAGATGAAATCCTTGTTGAAAATGTCAAATTGAGTCATAGTCTGCCTATATTTTCCCTGCCAAATAGAGCTCTCTGTGCCTCCCCAAACAAACTTTATCAATGTATTTTAATCATGTTCTGTCTTCAAAACACCAACTTACTGATGTGTGAAAACACCAGTTAATCAACAAGTGGCTTGTTCCATGTAAAGCAACTAGCTAGTATGTGTGAATAATTGCACTTGGTGATACAGCTGTTGATGTGAAATTTCTAGGACTTAGTGAGCCTGGGTTCTAAGAACAATTACTGCTTACTAAAGAAATGTTCGTGAATATGATAGATGATTTCTGATGTGAAATGCCCATAGTTCTTTGTGTATCTTCATCAACCTTGGTAAATGTACACATGTTTAGTTGTCACAGACTTAAGTGGGCTCTTTCATTGTAAAGAGGCACTATGGTATGACATTTAAGGGCAAAGGTGTTTGAGTGAAAGGGAGCCATGCTACCCTTCATCTTTAAAAATAGGGTAATAATAATTTGCAGAACTCTCCTGAAATTTAGAATATTTCAAAATGCCTTGAAAAATGTTTAGTATACATGAAAACTTGCTCATTATTTATTATGTATTTTATATTGCAATTAGAAATTCTCAGCAATTCAATGGAGGTTATGGAGGTATCAGATTAGAAAGACATCTGCCGTTATACCCGATCACCTAAGTTTGTACAGCCTTGGACAGTCTTAGTTGAAATGAATGTCTGCTAATTTCCTTACAAATTGCTAAAAGTGAGTTGGGAAATGATTTTTGAAACAGGAACTAAGAATCAAAGTGCCCTGTCCCACCATATAACTACACATTTTCCTTTTATGTGGGATTCTTTGGAAAAGAATTGTGCAAGCTAGCCATCCATTGGTGTCCATTTCTTCAATCTGTGACCTTAGCCCAATTCGTGGAAACTTTATTTTGAAAAGACTAATTCCTAGCTCTAGAGAGTCTGGGTCATAGATGCTATGCATGTCAATTTTAGGCATCAGACTTTCGGGTGTCTCTTACCCGTAGGAGACCAAAGGCAAGCTTTCTAACCATGATGGGCTTCTGTTTCTCCCCTGAAAAACAGGGAATAATTTTAGTTCCTACCTCATAAGGTTGTTCTGAGAATTAAAGGAATTAAGCATATGTAAAGCTGTAAAAACACAGCCTGACCTCCAGCAGACCCTCAGTAAAGTTCTGCCATGTTGTTAGTTCTGTTGTTCTAACTACCTCTGCAAATTCCTCAGAGCCTTTGTTAAATTGTATTGGCCTCCTATTTTTGGTTTTCTCTCTGGAGAATTGTTGGGAATCCTTTATGATTAAGTTAGAGTTAAAGAAAATGTTTATTATTAAAGAATATACTTATTATCAGGTGGCTCTGCAGGCCACATGCTTATTTCACAGAGCAAATGGTTGTCCTGCAGGCCAAACAGTAACTTCTCCAATCTTCTCTTGGGAGGGATCAAGTTACTTCAGTGCACCAGCATCTCTCAGGTTCTGGCCAACTCTTCTTGCCTGCAAGCTGTTAATCAACTTTGGAAAACATGTTTTCCAGAAAGTTCACAGGAAAGAAAAAGTAGACTTGATTTCTGCACAGTGTCAGCAGTACCTCTCTTAGGGACAAAGCTGAGTTGATTTGTTTTCCAGAGGAACAAGAGTGCTATTAGTGAAGCTATATTAATATACCTCTTCAGTCAAACATTCCCAGGCAGGGACTTAGAGTTCTTCTAAGATATGAGCCAAATGTGTATTTAATGACTAGGTCCATATTTTTAGTTTCTAGTGTGGGCATCTATAAATTGAAGATGCTTATTAAATTTAATATGAAATATTTTTCTATCCAAGTCTGGTGATTGATTTGATTTGCATATGGCTTAGAGTTTCAAATAAACAAACTTTTAGAAACCATTTAATGTGAACATTGTGATTAGTTAATTATAATATATCACATGATGGAATATATTATCCCATTAATAACAGAATCTTGGGAGTATATTTATAGACCTGTAAAGACGTTCACAATATGTTCTTAAATGAAGAAAGGCAACCTACAAAACAATATTAACAGTATGTTATATCCTGGTCTTTAGAAAAATGCTTGATTGTCTAAGCACCAAAGTATTGATTACTATTAATTTAAGGTGATAGAAATAGGAAATTTTATTTTGGGGTGTGTTTCTTTCATATTTTCTGTTTTTTATACAATTAGAATATATAATTTATGAAATAAATGTCAAACCAAGCTATAATAGAAAAAATACAATGAATACTATAGTTATTGACAATTTTAGTTGATATGCTTGTTCATGAATGTTAAAAATTAGACAAAAAATAGTATGAATTATTCAACAATCATTTCAACTTCTTGAGTGCCTTCTACTTGGGGGATGCTAATTGTGTAATATAAAAAATTTTATGGTAAATACTGCTATGCCCATTTTATTGATTAGGAATATAAGTTCAGAGAAGGTAAATGACTTGTACAAGTCCATATATTTAGTAAATAACACAACAAGGATTCAAACTTAAGTATCATTCTACCACTACAAACCTGCCCTCTCAAGATCAGACCCAGAGAAATACAATCATTTTTCAAGTGTCTCAATTAACAACTTGTAGAACTCTGATTTGAACCTAAATCTTGCTTATTCCAAAGCCCAAGTTTGTTCTGTTGCACTGCTCTGTCTTCCTGTTTGCTGATATCCTATTGGACAAATCAAATCAGGACTAAGTATGAAGTCAATGTGGGAGGAGAGTAAACATGGTTATGAATGATGGGACATGTGATTCTTCAGGAGCCATTCATATATAATCTACCTCAGTCAATTCAGGCTGCTATAACAAAAATACTGTAGATTGAGTGGCTTTTTCACAACACTAGAGTCTGGAAAATTATAATCAGAGTACAAACATGGTCAGGTTCTCAGTCAAAGACCCTCTTCCTGGCTTACAAACAGCCATCTTTTTGTATCCTCACTTGGCAGACAGCAGAGAAAAGGAGGAAGCAAACTCTTTCCTATCTCTTTTTATATGAGTATACATCCTATTATGAGGACTCCACCTTCATAATCTAATTTCTCCCAAAAGTTCCAGCTTCCTTATACCATCTCATTGGGTGTTAGTGTCAACATAGGTGTTTTTTTTGAAACACAAATGTGCATCCATAACACAATCTAACGAACTAAGGTTCCAGAGAAAAGTAACCAAAATTGTTGAGAAAATGAAATGGAAGAAAATTATTAGAAGAATCTTAAAAGATTTGCCTCTGGAAAAAAAATGAAACTATGAATGTTATGGATAAATAAATATGAATATTTTAATAAAATTCAGAAACACTTCAAGAGAAACAGTCATTTGAAACTAAATCTACATCAATTTAGAACAGATATTTTAAAATTGTCACTTAGCATTTGATTCTTTTTTTAAATTTTTTTTTAGTTGTTGATGGACACAATGTCTTTATTTTATTGTTTTGGATGTGGTGCTGAGGATCGAACCCAAGGCCTCACGCATGCAAGGCAAGCGCTCTACCGCTGAGCTACAATCCCAGCCCTAGCATTTGATTCTTTAGGCAGCAATAACTAAAGATAGAAATTTAGCAAGAAAGTGAGCAAATTGATTTATGTTATAGCTATAGATGAGTTTTAGAGTAAGCAATTATTTCCCAAAATATTATCAAAATCACTTTGAGGAGATATGAAGTGCACATATCTTGATCTTCATACCTAAGACATACTGTTTACGTGTAGAAAACAAGTTGAGTTCTAATTTTCTCAAAGTATGATCTTCTAAAAAAATTTAAATAATAAAATAAAAACAAAGAGGGATTCCTCCTCTATATTTCTATGATGTTATATTTCTACGAAGACTAGTAAATCCTAGTTTATAATGATAAAATTCAGTGAAAGAGGGACCTGAGTTCATATCTTGGATTATTTGCCTATTAACTTTGTAAACTGGGCAAAACAATACATCCTAAAAAAGACATTATTACTATAGCTCCTTTCTTTATCTTAAAAATGTAATTAATGATAAAAATGATTATTGTTAATTATTTAGTCTTTAGTGGCCACGTTGGTGACAGACTACTTGAATGGATGGTTTGGATTAGTATGATAATTTCTGTTCCTATGATTTTGCAGTTTTGAAATCAATAAGAGAATATAATCCAGTCTCTTATGCTGGAAAACTGACCTAACTGGAGCTATCTGTATACAACTGGAAGGTAACTAACAGGATATACATATAGTATATGCCAGAGAAGTGATATTGGTAATGATGATGATAATAGTTTTTGTTATCATTTATTGAGATCCGCTGTTCAAAGCACTGTCCCAAGTACTTGATGTACATTATTTGACTTCAGCCTCCCAATAGTCTCTTAGAAAAATGCTATTATTTTTATTTTACATATGAGAAAAGTGAGGTGTAGATAATTTAAGTTACTTGCTGATAGCTTAGAAGAAGAATCAGTATTCCAATACTCTACTGATTGCGTCAGATATGGACTTGAAAAATCTACTTAAACATGGGAACTCTACATTACTTGTATTCTCAAATGTATACAAGGAGAATGAGAGATTAAGTGAATGAATGATAATGAAGGTAAAGACATAAAAATATTTACGGCATTAGCTATAAGATTTCTAACATGCAAGTAAATTAAGTATACACTGCGCGTACGTGCACGTACACACACACACACACACACACACACCACACTCTTTTCCAAGTAAACTTGCTGACCTTCAGGAGAAGCAAATGGGGTGATTTTAAATTGTTTGATTTTTAAATTGTCTTCAAAAAGAGATTTTGTTTTATAATTCTTTCTCAAATTGCATTCTTTTTAAAGGACTTGCTTGTTCTTGTAACTCATTTCTCAAGACTATAATAATGTATCGGTAGGGAATCTGAGCAGTTTAAGAGATATGTTAACAGGGTTTATGGAGGTAGGGAAAAGATATCAGTTCAAGTAAGTTTCTACTTGTATTTTTCTCTCTCTAGGCTTTTGGATGAGTCATAGCTTTGTTGAAGAAGGCAACTTCTCTTTCCAGCCCCACCTTATCAATGAATCCTTCAAATGTATCTTCAACTAAAAAATTGCATCGCATTTTACTTTTTCATATTGTTATAGGGTCATGCTATTTTTCTTGCCTCTGACTGTTTCTTTTTCTATATCCTTAGCTAGTAAGACTTATCTGGGTAGAAAATCTATACCACTCTTACTTTCAACTAAAATCAACTTGCTTTCTTCCTCTTTGTTCCCCTCTGTAAAGGCATCCTCTTCATGCCAGTTTTAGGATTTGGAGGAGGGGTTTTAATACTTTTTAAATCTATGCACACTCTAGAGAACTCCAGAAGTAAAACAAAAACTTCTGATTCTGGCCATAAACCTTGGCTTAAGCAGAGATCTAGGGATGGAAGGCAAAGGAGAGATTTTCTACCTCTGTGATTTCACAGGACCAGTATCCATACTTCACTGAACAGAAAAAGAAGCTTCTAAATGCTAAGAGAGCAATAGATACATACATTTCTTTTTCGCCCTCATGATAGGAAAGTGACCTACTGGCAAAAGACATTCCACCACACAAGGCCCTGATGTTGAGGTTGCTCCAGGGGTCATTTTCCTTGCAGCAATCTCAAATGCCCTCAGTCCCGAGAACATACTCCTCAGCACAAGGGTTAAAATTACTTCCCAGCTGTGACCACGGCAAGGACATCAATCCTCATCTGTTCCCCACCACTGAGCTCCCCACAGCGCACTAGAAACAAGCAGCACACTCTCCACCTCCAGGGGGACCTGACTCTTAGAAGTAAGATTGAATGGCTATTAGAGGGGGTGACGGCTCTAACCTAACACTCTCTACAGAGAAGCCATGGTAACAAAGTGAACAGGGAATCACAGGATGGTAGAACTGGAGGGCTCCTTACACATCATCCTGGCCATCTTCTTCATTTTACAGGTGAAGAAACTGAGATCCAGAGAGGTTAATTGACTCATCCAAGGTCACATTGTGAATTATTGTCCTTTTGTTGGTCCAGAACACCCTTAAACAAAATTATTTTTTAAGGTTTCTCAGAGTTCAGAGTTCAGAGTCTTTAACAGTTTGAAATACTTCCCTATAGAACTCATTCATTCTGCAGGATTAAATGGGAACCTATTAGAGAGTCCCAATCCTTATTGGTGATTTTTAAGAAGAAAAGAGATTTCTGCACTTAAATATCTTTCAATATTTATTTCAATATCTTTATTTCAATATCTTTCAATGACTGGGGATTTCAGAAATATAAATTGAAGAAACATCAAATGCTTATTATTATAAGTATAAATATAATATTTATGTTATAAATAGAAATAGAAGAAATATCAAATGCTTATTATTATACAAATGTAATAGGTAAAGAACATTTATTGTGCAGATGTCTTCAGCTTTATCTTAAAGAAATCATCAGTTATTGATCTGTAATAATACACGAAGCACCATTACCTTGTTAGAGATTATGAACTAAAAGTGCTAAATAAGAATTTTAACCTTGTGATTTATATTTCCCACATATACCACCAAAGTTTTCTGGGTTTTCAGCAGCCATAGGTAGCATTTGAGAGTACCTTATAACCTATGAAAAACTTCCATTTGAATCTTGGCTCTTAAAGCACTATTGTTTCTTTCTCTCTCTCCCCTTCTCTCTAAGATGCTGGGCATAGAACCCAAAGCCTCATGCATGCTAGGCTAGAGCTTTACCATTGAGCTGTAATCTCAGCCCACAGCTTCCTCTCTTGGTCATTTTCCTTATCTGCTAAATAAAGTCATCAGGTAAGAGGATCTTTAAGGTTCCTACTCATTTTCACCTTCTGTATTCCTTTAATTATTGAGTGATCAAAAGCAAAATGCAAACATACCAGATGTTCTAGAAGATTGAAAGTTAGATGAAAAAAAATAAAATAAAATAAATGAATGTGCCTCTATAGTTTCAAATTATTTTTCCAGTGATGAAATACCAGTGAGATTTTTTTCAGTTATGATCTTTTAAATTATTATTTTACTTGTACGTGTTTATGAGTACAGCATGTAATCCACCACTGAGAATTCTATGTGAGATTCTTTCACTAGAAAAATTGACTTTAAAGCTGTTCACTGTCTGTTTTGTATTTCTAGGACAGATTGGGGTTCATTATGAATTCCAATGGGTAGAACAGTATTTTAAGATAAGAATAATCAAATTCAAGTTACACAGGGATAAGTTAACACATATAACATGTATTGGATAATTCTTATCAAACTAATGCATCCATTTTACCTACCTATCAAAATAATTGTTGGAGGTAAATAGACATCCATTATTCCTGTGAATTTTTCTGTGAGTGTCACTACAAAGTTGTTTCTAAGTACAGCAGAATTAATCACTCCTGGAGGCCCTAAGTCAGCAATGATCACTTAAATACCTCTTGTTAACAGTAGAACTTAAATTTACAGAGGCCAGAAACCCACCTGAGTGTCTTTCTGATACATCTTTGCTAATGAAGCTTTAGCCTATACTAATAGCTAATGCTGAATGAGTTTTGTATATATTATCTCATTTAATACTTTACAAATATTATAAGATAGTTACTGTTAATATCCCCATTATTCGGATAAGGAAGATGAAAATTAGAAGATTGATCATTTGCCTCAAATGCATTTAGAAACCAGTAAATCTGAGAGGTGAACC
The DNA here is from genome assembly GCA_004024805.1 of Geosciurus inauris. NCBI lineage: Eukaryota > Metazoa > Chordata > Mammalia > Rodentia > Sciuridae > Geosciurus > Geosciurus inauris. The sequence continues at coordinate 42,339 of PVHX01011455.1, read as the reverse complement.
CAGAGTTTGACCCTTCAGGAAGTATTCCAATCACTATGTGGTACTACCTCCCAGTTTGCCATCTTCTAGGAAACTGAGACTATTTAAGTGTTAGGAAATGGGCTTTGTTTTGGATAGGATAATGAGTGAGTAGAGTATAGGATGGCAAGGGGGGTTGGGGCTGAGAGGATTAGTTAATTTTATTGAGTTTAGCTAATTTCGTTTAATTTGAATCTCTCTATGATTTGTTTACAAGCGCACATTCTGCCAGTCTGCAGTATCACTGAGAACAGAGGTGCCGTTGAAATGCTTGGCATGCACCCTTCCTACAAAACCTTCCTGTGCAGACACAAGCATGCATTATCCAGCTCAGATCAGAACAGAGTTCAGAAGCCATATCATTATTTAAATTTCTGATTCTCAGCATTGTATGAAATACTGTTCAGAACTCTGTTTAGATTCTGTGGAATATCAACAGACCTCCAAGCCTAAATCTAAAGTGATGGTCCTTAATAATTTATATGACCCCATTTCCTTCCCTTAATGTTGTTAAAAATAATGAAATAGAGAACCCGTACTCTTCCAGAATGTAACAGGCCAATTTATGATTCTAATTCTCTGTTTGGTCATCTGAAATATACTGTTTTAGCAGCTTTATGCCTTTAACAGGTATTTCTTAAAAGCAATTCCTACTTGCATTACTGTTCCGTAAATGTTTTGGCTTGAAAGAGAAGATGTGTCCTTCAACCAAGTTTATTTCTTTCAGGGCTATTCCTGTACGCAAATTTCTCAGTGGTGACTTCCCAGGGTTTTCTGTTATCATTTTCTCAGGGTTCAATTCATTACCCCTGTTCATTATTCAATTTGTTGGGCTTTGAGCACCTGAATAATTGAAAGCTATGCAAGTATTATAAATTATATTGTCCATGTTCATAATCCTCGTTTTAGAGTTTATAGCTTCATTGTAAAAATTCACTGTGTTGGAACCTTACATACAAGGTCTTATACTGAAAACAAATTAATGTATAAATATATTTTTTCCTCTCTAAACTCTATTTTATCAAATCTCACATTTTTCATTTATGGTTTTTATGTTTTTTATTTATTTATTTTTACTGCAACAGTAAGATCAATGAAAAGAGTGTTTCATATATACACTTTTTTGGTACTTTTTTTGCAACAAATATTTATTGAATGACTATTGTTCTTTTGACAGTGGGAGGCTAGAGCTGGGTCAGCTTATGCTCTGAGAAGAATGAGAGGGAAAGCAGGCTTTGTTTGCAACTTTTTCAGCTAGGGTCTTCACCTTCCCATTTCAAAGCAAAGGAGGAAACAAAAGCAAAGGCCAAAAAATTTGCATTCTCAATAGCCTTGTTTCTGTAGCTTCTGTCCCTTGACTCTTCTCAATTCACCTCAGGCAGTGAAGATAGAAGATTCTGTAGATTCCTGGGAACAGGTAGCCCAATCCTTGGCATAAGAATACTAGAACAGGGCTGGGGTTGTGGCTCAGCAGTTGAGCGCTTACCTCACATATGTGAGGCACTGGGTTCAAACCTTAGCACCAGACAAAATAAATAGAGATACTGTGTTCATCTACAACTAAAAAAATTTTTAAAAATACTAGCACAAAAATACTAGAACAAATTTCTCAATGGGAACAGATCTAACTTAACTAAAAAGAAGAAGACGATGAAGAAGAAGAAAGGAAAGGAAAGGGTGCGGAGCATGTGGGTGAAATTTGAGAGACTGATGCTGAATTGGATCATGTCTTATGGATGCAGATCTCCTGGGGTTTTTAATTTCATCAGCACAGCGTCTGCCTTACTATGGTGATTAATTAATTGCTTGATTTTACCACAATAAAAAGAACTTTGCTATTTTTTTTTTCTCTAATTATGAGAGCCACAGTCCCCGTTCTCCTTGTAAAAGTGGAAGCAAGGGATGAAGGAATTGAGAGTGAAAATCACCCCCACAGGATTTTTCAACATGAGTTCAGCAAGTGTGTATGGAGCACATGTTCTATACCACTTGAATCTGGGTTAAAAAGTGTGAATGGCACAGATGTGGTGTCTGTTCTTATTTAGCATGAAATTGGTGAAGAACACAAATAATAAATAAGAAAGCAAATAAGTATATATTATGCTTTTATGAAGACAGACAACAGGAGGAAAATTAACAGGGTTAGATTTTCCAATTTTTTTCCTATGAATAAAGATGTTTTATGCAATTTTAATTTTCTACAAAAACAAGATCATAAAAGCATATCATTTTGCAACTTGCATTTTCTTTTTCCTTTTTTTAATTTTCTGATCCTGGACTTCTTTTTTTTAAAATTTTTTTAGTTGTAGATGGACATAATATCTTTATTTATTTATTTTTATGTGGTGCTGAGGATCAAACCCAAGGCCTCACGCATGCGAGGCATGCGCTCTCCCACTGAGCTACAATCCCAGCCCCAACTTGCATTTTCTTTTCTTTTCTTTTTTTTAATTTTGTTTTGTTATAGATGAACACAATATCTTTATTTATTTTATGTGGTGCTGAGGATCGAACCCAGTGCCTCACGTATGTGAGGCAAGCGCTCAACCGCTGAGCCATAGCCTCAGCCCCCGCAACTTGCATTTTCAATGTAACAGTGTTAATGTGTTCTTCCATGTAAATAAGATGGGGAGTATTATATTGTGTGACACTATCATCATTTTTAAAAATCCATCTTCTGTGGGCGGATACCTTTTTAAAAATTTTATATTTTGCTTTCATGTGCATTCCTGAGATGGATGTCCTTTCATACATCCCTTGGAGAATATTTACTTTTATTAGGATAAATACATGAAAATTGGAATTTATGGATCAAAGAGTATACAACTTTAGAAGTTTGGATACATGTAGTCAAAATACCACATGGAAACCTACACTAATTTTTACTTCCTACAACATAAAGTTCAACTGGGAGACAGAATGGAGGAATGATTTCAGGAGATAGGCTTTGGAGTTAGATTGCTTAGGTGTAAATCTCAGGTATCATACCTAAGAGCTGTGTGAATCTGGAAAAGTTACAACACTTCCCAGTGTCTTAGTTTCCTTGTTTATAATGTGGACGTAATAACTTACAGGTTATGAAGATTAAAGAAGATCATCCATATTAAGCATTGAGCATAGTATATACTTGGTGCTTTGTAAGTATTAAGCATTACTATTATTTACTTGATATTCTTGTCAATATTGGGCATTATAATTTTTCTACATTTTAGCATTTTAAAATTATAATAATAATGCAAACTTGTAATAAAGAATATCTCAAAACATGTTGAAGGAAGGATATCAAACAAGAAAAGTCCCTAATTACTTCTCCTTTACCTGCAATTCCACTCCTCAGAGAAAGACACTTATATTTTAAATTGCCATCATAGTACTAAATTAGATGCCTACATCTGCCATTCCTGAATGGTCACTTTTTAACAAAGTCTCTAGACAGGTCACTATGAAAGAAAAGGAATTTAGTGCCCCTCCCCCTGTATGTCAGCCTATTTTTGTCAGTTTACTTTCCAGTTCATGTTAAATACTATTTGAATTGAACGTTGATGTTAGAAACCTATTCTAACAAAGGGCTCCTATAGTTCCAGGATGTCCATTCATCCTTGTTTGCCTAATATGGCCCTGTTTTACATTTTTAAAAAAAATCCTAGTCATTTTTCATAGTAAACCTATTCACTTTCAGAACTGCTATGGTTTGGATCTCAAGTGTCCATCAAAACTTGGTCCTCAGCTTGGTGCTATTGGGAGGTGGTAGATCCTTTAAGAGGTGGATCCTAGTGGGAGGTCTTCAGTTCATGGAGGGCATGCCATACAGGAAATTGTGAGACCTCAGTCTTTGTCTCATTCTCTCTTTGCTCCCTGGCTAATGATGAGGTGAGTAATTTTTCTCTGACAGGTGCTCCCTCTGTGATGTATTGCCACAGACCTAAAAGTACTGGGTCAACCAATCATGGACTGAAACCTCTAAAACTATAAGGATAAACTTTCTTCTCTTTATAAATTGATAACCTTAGGTATTTGTTACAGAAAACTGACTAAAACAAAAATTGTGTTATTGAAGTTACTTATGTGCTCACCCAATTCATAGGAAGAAAGTGAATGGAGGGAAGCCTTTCTCAGGACTGGGACTGATGGGGGAAGGAGGCCTCTGATGGCTTCTCAGCCACCACACTTCTATTCATATTATTACCAAGTGGCTAAAGAGAGCATGTTTCTTTTGCTTTCAAAAGTTTCATATCTACTTTCATGGGCTTCCATATTTGGGGTGTATGAACCTTTGCCATGCTTGTTCTAAAGAGTGCCTCTCATAGTGGTGCACTGTCATAGTCCAGGAAATAGTTGACTGAATTTTGCCATGATAAGGAGGAGTATTTGGATATTTATCTAATGGTAGATTAGTTGCTATCTTGTGAACGTTGTTTTTATTCCTTTAATATGGTTTCACATTAATAGGTAAAAAGAATAAAATAATTAAAAATGTCATGTTCTCAACATCAAGTATAAAACAAAACATTACTAAATCCCTTTTCTTTCATAGTGACCTTTCTAGAGACTTTGTCAAAAAGTGACCGTTCTTCCATTACATATTCTTAAGTAAAACATTACCAATAATAAGTATATAATTAATGCACAAATAATAATACATTATTATTATAATTCTAAAGTGTTAGAAAGTTAAGAGAAGTAGTAATACCCAGTATTGACAAGGGCATCATTAAGTAATAGTAATACCTAATATTTATTAAGTGTTGAGTACATGCCATGTACTGCATCAGATGCTCACTATGAATTATCTCCTTAATAACCCTACTAATTTATTACATCCACATTACAGATGAGGAAACTGAGACACTGGTAAGTAAAACAACTTTTCTGAAGTCACGCAGCTCATAAATACTATAACTGAGATATACTGTTAATTTTTTTTCAATACCTTATTTTTGGAAAGTCATCATGATGACCTGTATAGGGACAGTAGAGAGCTTTTTGTTACATGAATGTTTTAATTTATCCATTCTATTCTTTTTTGCTCTTACAAACTATGTTACTATGAACTTTCTTGACCATAAGTGTAACAATAAATCTCCATTCAAATGATTGTTGTAATTCATACTTCCATCAGCAATGAATAAGAGGTTTTTTATCATTATAACATAATTTATTTAACTCAAGAAATCAGCCAACAAGCTAATATTTATTGAACACCTATTATAAATGAAGTATCTGTCCTATGCATTGAAGACAGATACAAAAAAACATAAATCTCTACCCTCTGAGTTAGAGTAATAAAATAAATATGAACAGTAATTCTTTGAGGATACATAAATTTATTGAGTTACTACAACATGCCATGTACTGTTCTAGGTAGTAGGAATACCAAAGTGGCTAAGTAAGAAACAATCCCTATCCTCAAAACTAACAGGCTAAAGTTAACAAGTACTCGTGTGTTTCAGAGGCAGGTAACATTATTTCCATCTGGGATGAGGGATGGTGTGGGGTTGTGCTGAGGTTTGACCAGAAAGGTCAGAACTGAGAGGGAGAATAATTGAAGGACATTTCAGGAAGAAATTTTGTGAGTGACCCATGTATTCCCTTTGCTATTCCTCCTTTTGTGCTTTCTGTACAATGGTGAATAAATACCACACTGATGGATTTTCCAATTACTAGGGAAGACAATTCAGAAATGAAAGTATTTCCTAAGCATAAATAAATGGCTTGATTACATAAGTTTTTATTGTTATTAATAATATCCACTATCTGAGACAAAATATGTGTTTGTAAATATGTTATTTTTATTATAAATGTAGTTTGGAAAATTCCAGCCTTGCATGTATAGACTTTTGTTTGCTAGAGAACAAGAACTGTTATAAGAAGATATAAAAGCTACTTATTTTTATGGGACTTCTGCATAAATCTTGTATCTATAACATGATCGAGTGACATAAATTTTCACAGCTTGTTTCTGTTTCACCTCCCGTGGAACCAGTGCTGTCCTACAGCAATATCCAGGAGTGGAATTGAGCTATTTGCTGGTGTCATAAATAAGAAAGGATGTCATGGTTGTTTTCATTTGACTGAGCAGTAATGGAGTTAATTATACTTTCCGTCTCTTTGTTTTTGATCTGTGTTTCCAAAGTCATCTAAGCTTTGGAGAGTTCTCATATTTTAACTCTTCCCTTGTCTGATTGGATTTCAGAGCTTTGGGGATTTCTCTGTTATGGATTATGACTCTTCAAATTTCCCCCTTTCATTAGTACCTGTGCAGATTGCATTTTACAACAATTTTTCATCAAAGGAATATAGAAATTGATGTTATTTTGTGTTTGGCCTGTAATCTTTATTTTGGACATTTTATATAAATTATCTATGAAAAAAGAAGGATTTTGGCTCCCCCCCACTCCACTGGAGACAAACATAGGAAAAATAAATGAATTCTGAAGTATAACCTAGCTATTCAATGAGAAAGTCAGGAATGAATTTAGAATTTTCTTTAATATTTTTGCCAAGATTATGAACTATCATTTAAATACAAAAAGACTTCCAAATCCTTGCAGCCAGGCCACTTATCAGCCTGTGATAATTCAACTAGACAAAAACATACATATACACACATATATTTGTGTGTGTGTGTGTGTGCGTGTGTGTATGCAAATGTATATGTATGTAATGTCTGGAGACATCAGATTGATTTTCATTTCTATTGATATGATTTAAGTCTTTATATGATCTGAAATATTCAGATTATTGGTTAATATGGATAATTTACCTTTAATTAATTATCCTCAATTTTTTGTTCATGTAGATATTCTCTTATTTACCTGGCATCTAAGCTCCTAAAGGAAAAAAAATCAAGAAAAAAATTACTTGCATTTTTTATTTTTATAAAAATAAATATTAAGATGTTTAAAAATAAGGAGATTTTGAATTTTTTGTTTTTATCAATTGCTGGACAATTTGAATAGCTGAAACATAGGAAAAGCAGCACATTCTATTTTCATACAAATATACACATGTAAGTAAAAACATACAATATGTTAAAAACCAAAGAAATTTGCGATTTTATGGTTTGATTTGATTTAAAATGTGATTTGGCTTTTCAATACATACAACTCTTTTTCTTTTAAATTCCCTTGGTAATGAACAGCTTCACCCAAAGATTTCTATTATAGTTCTTACAGGTTGGGATTTGTTCTCAATGACAATTTAAACAATTCCCAAGCTGATTGTTTTTATTAAATTTAGAAATATGTGAAGAAATCTGACATAAAATTCTTTCATCTTGTCTTTTGTGTCCTGCACAAATGATTTTGCTATGAATTATGTTATAACTGTGATTGCCATTGTTTTTATAAAGAAATTATCAATCACTTATTTTTTAACACACAAACAAGTAGGTTAAATGCAGGAGCTGGACACTAAAAAACTGGGCTGGGTATCCTGAAGGGACTTTGTTTACATTTAAGTGAGGAGTAGAGCAGGTATTCATTATAAGGTAGAAAAAAAGCCCGTAATTTTGGGCCTCCTTGTAGGTTGGGTATGGAGGTGCTAGGCTGGCATTAGTGGTCAAGGCTTGCTACAGAGCTGCAGAGGACCACTCTGGATCCCTGAATACTGAGGTATGACCCCAGTGGATTTCTTTTATCTTTTAGGCTATTTGGTAGGAATTTTTGTTGGTGACACTTTTAGGTTAAACCTGAAGTCACTCTATTGAGGCCTAAGTGTCTCCAAGACAAAATCCTCATATAAATTGATCAGGAAGTAACCTATGAGAGATTCTGTGCCTTGTCGTAGGACATACCTGTTTAATGAAAATCTCCTGATACTAAAAAAGAAAAAATTGGAGGGACATAGTAAATCAGCATTCTATACTAATTTAATGGCTTGATTTCCACAGGATTATGATTTACCTGGCTTTTGAACTTACCCAGAATAACTGCAGAAGAGTGTAGTTGAAAAGGAAACACAAGCAAAGCCCAGGTCTTGGAATAGCTGCCAAAATTACAGCCGCAGTGTTGTGCCACTAACCTGGAAGAGAGATGGGTGTTCTTTCACAGGCTTTTCCACCTTGGGATTCACCAGGAGAATGAATTTTAACCCATTTTGACACATGATATGAAATACGGAGTTTGACATGTCTTTGGCATTTACAAAAAAATTTACAAACTAGAATCCCAGCTTGTGGGGTTTGTGAGTTGTTTAATTTAGGAAGTGACTGGAAAAACAGACATTATAACACAGGATATGAGTGTTCCAGAAATTTCATAGCCCAATGTGAATTTAACCGAACAGCAGTCTCTTAAAACGGAAGGTCAAATTTTCTTCTTTGAAGACTTTCAGGTTCCTAAACCAGTTTGCATATTGAGCTTTCCAGAACCATTTTCAACTACCTGGAGCAGTTGAGCATGAAGAACACCATTCTCACGTCTTTAGCTACAAATTGGCACGCAAATGGGCTCCGGAGGCCTAGTGAGGAGGGGTACACCCCTTAAGCCGGAGTGTTTATTACTGAGGAAGTCCTGATCAAGTTTATGGTGTTAAAGACTCCAACATATCAACTCCATTGAAGAGCAGGACAAGCCATTGTAAATATGAACCATCAAAGCATTAGCCATTTCAATGAAATGAAGCAAATCAATTGTTTTTTAGAAAGGTGCCTTTCAGCTCTCCTTTCTCAGGTTCTGAGTTTCTGTATCAAGTTCACATTAAAACAATTTGTGCTAAAGATATTTTAACTCAGGATCTTGGAAGGTCATTGAACTGACCAGTAAACCATGATTCCCCCCAATCTGTGACAAAACAATAAACTCCCTCCTTTCAAATCACTTAATTCAGGGATATTAACATTAGGACAGAAGCTAAACAGCTATAATAACCGCCATCAATCAGATTTCAAATTTACCTCCACCAATCTGGTGGCTTTTATTAATATGGCACTGATTATTTTCTCTCTCAAATCGGTTATATTAAAATTGACATGTGTTAGAGGTATATAGACTTGGAGATATTATTTTTTGAAATCAAAACATTTTTAGGTACTATAAAGTAATTTTATGTTCTGGAAAATAATTTTAGCTGTAAGGAAAATACAGAATGAGATTTCTGTATTAGTAAAGTATTAATTACTATTTTATATTCTGATTGTTTATTTTAACATGTTAAAAGAGCACCTTCAATGTAGCAAATACTGAGCTAGACAACTTCCAGGTATTGTCTCATTGAATCTGAACATTGTCAGTTTCTATATACTGTGGGCTTCCAGAAACCAGGCATCACTTCTAAATTTTTGTTTATCTCTAGGACCTAGAGAAGTTCTTGGTATGTAATACAATCTCAAATTTTTCCTGTTTGTTAAATATAATTATATGTAGATATCTTTTTTAAAAAAATTGACTTCTAGATTCAGAAATTAAATTTAAGGTATACAATCCTTTGAAGAAAGCAAAAACAAAGGGGGAAACTACACATTTTTTTTCTCACATTCTCTCAACAAAATTTTACCAAGTGTTTTTGAAATAAATGCTACTTTTTAATTGGGAAAGGACTGACATTAGAGCACTACATTTTGCCAAAACATTATCTGGTACTTTATGTAAAAAGTTATTTTGTATAAAAATCAATCAGCAGTTAGGTAGAAGTTTGGGGGCATTTCTTAGAGGAGAACTATCCTATTAATTAAAACTAGGTAATGAAAATCACTTGGCCCATAGTCAAGGAATTAACTTGCTTTGAATTGATTAGATAGTTTTGTGTAGAACCTTATATAGATAGGTAAAGGGATTGAGAGAGAGAAGAGAGACATTTTTTTTCTTTTGTTTTTTTTTAGGAGCAAGGCGCTAGCTAGGTACAAGAAGCAAAACATAGAATTTGAAGTCTGGAAACAGCGGACTGATAATTTTAATACAAGTCAGGCAGCTGAAGGAGGATAAAGTAGAGAGATATTGGCTTCAACCAGTCAGAAAAGAATTTTAAGGACAAAACGTCCAAACCATTAGCCAAGTAAGTATCCTGACTGCCTAATGACAAATTCCAAAACTGTTACTTGAGAAGTTGAGTTTCTGTGTTCAGTTCTTATTTATAAAAAAGAGGTTATTATAAAAATTACATCTTAAGAATAATAGTAAAGTGGTAAACTCTCCGACTCTAGAACAAGCGTACCTGAGTTGGAATCCTAGTGTGCTAGAATCTGTAGTTCACTAGTTGGAGTCTATAGAGTGCTAGCTATGTAACTGGGCTACTTACCTAACCTTTCTGTTCTTCAGTTTACAGGATTAAGATAGTGATAACCCACTTCAATTATTCTGGTACAATTTAGTGACTAGCTTGCCCTTCCTCCACTGATTCAAAAAACCACCTTTATAATATGTTACATTCTTACATAGAAACCACCTTTATAATATGTTACATTCTTACATAAAATGGGTAGAGTTGGGAGCTTTCTAAAGTACTAATTCATTGTTCTGTCTACAATTGGATTCATATGTTTTGTTAATTGTTTAAGTTTCATGGATATCATTTTAAATACACAGAAATTCAATTTCCCCCTAATAATTTTCTCCCTCCCCATAGATCTAGATATATAAATGTCGGGATCCTCCCAGCCAGGTATCAGTCTCCCCCCTCGGCCAGCGGGGAGGAGGAGATCCCCGGGAGTCCCTGACACAACGGCTGAGAATGGTAAAGTCGTCCAGCACACAATTACCAGGCCTGAGCCGGAGAGTTCTGTCTTAGGCAGGAACTGATTTATTGAGGAGAGATACAGGCTTATATAGAGGAGGGGATAGGTGTCCTGTTACTGAGCTAAGAATGCGGAAGTGGGATGTACAGAGGCACTTAGGTAGGAGAGTATTCATTGTCCATGTCTTGTCCACGGACACGGAAGCAGAGGTCAGCCAATAAGGGCAAGGTGATGGCTCTCCCGGGGCAGCGTGGTCAGGCCTGAGCTGGTAGCTCGGCGCCATTTTGTGGCATGCCCTTGCATATGTCCCCCACATGTAAACATGCATGTGTACAATATACACACACACACACACACATTCACTCATACAGACATACAAAAGTTTTGATAGCTTGTGTTTTCTTTTTGATGAACTTAGAATCATATTGTAAAGGCAAAAAATAAAATTCCATTGAATTTGATAGAACCCACAAGTTAAAGTTAAATTGACTCTTAGCTGTTACTTGCCAGAAATACGTCAATTGTTTTCAAGTCTTCTTTCATATCCCATAGGAAGATTTTGTGATTTTCAGAAAAGCCTGTGTTTTGCTTGTTGTTTTCATTTATTGTTGTTATATGTATTTGTTGTTAATGTGACTAAAAAATAATTTTTTATTACTTTTATGATTATTCCTCTTCTATAGAAATATTATGGATTTTTGATACTTATTTTTCAGCCAGCCAGCTTTCTGAATTACTTTATGATTCCTAATAAGCTCATAGTGGAGCATATCTGCCATTAGTTAGATTTTGCATTTATGACTTCTTAAGAAAGAACTAAACTTACATTTATAACGTTTTGTGGGTTATTGCTTAAAAATGCAATTATATTTCTCCAATGCACATAGTATGTTTTTGTGTGTGGTGCTGGGGTTTAGAACCCAGGGCCTTGCGTATGCAAGGCAAGCACTCTACCAACTAACCTATATCCCCAGCCCTCTAACGCATATAGCTTTAAAAATAAGAAGAAAAGATTTTACTTAACTAAAGTTTCAAGGATTTGTATTAAAGTGTTGAAATAAAACAATTTATAGTTAATATATCCAATAGAAAATGCAGTTCTACTCTTTCTTATAATTGAATACTTCATATCACTTAGTATGTTTTTTTCTGGAGTACAATCCTTCATCTGTCATGTTTTCCTCACTATAACTCCTTGAGTTACAGAGAAGTTAGAAGTCCATTCAATGACATACATGTATATCTTCTGTTAAAGAGTTAGCTCTAATGGGCAGCTGCAAACTCATCAGGTTTCATTGCTTTGAAGTCCGAATAACAAAATTTATTTAATAGCTCTTACTAATTTGCTCAAAGAAATAATACTGACCTAAGGAAAAATTTGCTTTGAAATAGGTCAATGGCAAGAATATTAAACTTGTTCTAAAATCAGTCTGAAAAATAAAATTTGTAGCTAAAGGGGAAAATTCATTTGAACTGAAAATACAATATTTTTATTAGAAAAGATAAAAAGCAAACATCTTATTTCTATATTATTGACATATTCAGTTTAAATATGACTAGCAAACTAAATTGGACTTACTGACATGATTCTCTTAAGAAAATTGTTTATTTTATTTTAGGATTTTATTAAACCATATTAAGTCTAAGCACTAAGAAAATACAAAAGGTTTATTCTTGGAGGATTTTGAAGATAAACATGTCTATGGAGAAACTTCTGAATAGCTAAGTCCTAAAATTTTAAGGTTTAAGATTGTGTATGCATGTGGATGAAACAGGCAATCTGTTATCTGTATACACATAAGAGGAAGGGCTATTTTATTTCTGTTGGCAGCTTCCAAAGAACTGAATAAATTTTTATTATGAGAAGAAAAAATGAAGGAAATATTTTGAATGCCAAAGCTACTTTGAAGCAATGAGAAGCAGGCAAAAAGCAAATAGAAAAAGCCAAAGGAGGTATCCAAAAGGGTTTCTCATATCAGTGTATTAAGAAAGTCATTTTGTCATTATAGCATGGAAAGATATGGGAATTAAATCAGGTATCGTAACTGAATTATACTTAGACAGGTTTTTTAGTTTGTTATTATTTATTAATATTGCTATCTATTAATTTTATGGGAAAAGCATTTCTTTAAACCTTCAAATTCATAATATCATAGATTATTAACATAGCTCATTTTTACATGAGGTGAACAGGTGTTATTTTAGGTTTCAAATACATTTGATGATGTATGGCAGAAAAGACAATATAGAATTAGAATAAAACTCACACAATAACTTCTGCTTTTCCACCAGACCAAAATCCTACTTTATTTTTATTTTGAGTCCAACATTTCACATTTAGATTATTGTTCAATGATGATAAGTAATTTGAGGAAACTTCTGCATAATTAATTACATTTTACATGATTTTTAAGTATAAAAGGCACTGAATAAATATTTTTGTTTCAAAGAAGATACTTATAAAATCTTAGAAATTTTTAAATTAAAATCTAGTTTGTACTTTGGATTTGACAGAGGGGAATGAAGGGAGGGCATGGGGGTAAGGATAGCAGAATGAATTGGACATTATTATCCTATGTGCATACATGATTATGTGACCGGTGTAACTCAACATCATCTACAACCAGAAGAATGAAAAGTTATATTCCATTTATGTATGATATGTCAAAATGCATTCTACTGTCATGTATAAACTAATTAAAATGAATTAAAAAATCCAAAAATATCTAGTTTGCATCTTAAGTCATATGAATCAAGGCCAATAATTTCTGTGTGCTTTGATTAAAAATACTTTATACTATAAATATTACAGTGTTCTTTGAGATTCTTTACTAGAGGATGCACCTGCTATCTACTATGATTTTCAAGGAATGTGGTATTTGATTCTGTTTATAAGGCATGAAGGTGTTTGTAAAATATGTTTTCTACAAGAATATAAGTTTTGGCATTATATTCCGCATTATATTTTAAATAAAAGTATCATTTGTAATAAAATTTAAATAGAATTTTCTGTAAAAATTATGGAGAGCCCTAGGAAAAAGAGCCATGTAACCTAAAGATCAATGAAATATTTTGCTGTAGGCAAAACTTCTGAAACTATAGTACTAAGAAATCATAAAGCAAATGCTCCCTGAGTTAAAATATTAACTTTCACAGTTTTTTTCTACTCAACCTTTGTATCTATTCCATTTTAAAGTTCTCCTGATTCCTGTCCAGATCACTCTATCTGTCCCAGCTATCGAATTGCATAAGCACAACTGTTCTGGAGACCGATGGGGCCTGAGAAAGTCAATGATACAGATGGAAATACTCAGGATGCTGAGACCCATGTGCGGCTACTGTCCACTGAGGTAGGTGGAAAATAATATGAAGTCTTGATCATATATTGAAAGTAACTCCCAGTTCTTATGTGCTAGTATGCATTCAAATTAATAATTCAGTCCATCTTAAGCTATTTCTTTATCTAAGGGTGAAACTGGGAAATAAAATCAGAAAAATGATAAATAATTTAAAAAAAATCATGTTACATTTGGCACTTGGATGAGTGCAAATGAAAATTTAAGGACCAATATAAAAAGTTGACGAACTTTAAATTTTTTTTTTAGTGAGTAACTTAAAAGCAAAGTCTATTCTCTCCTTTCACCTGAGGAAATACGAAAAGATGAGTCTAATTTCTGACATGACTGTTAAAAAAAAAAAAAGACTTAAGAGACTTGGCTCTTTGCCAATAAATCTGTCCTCTCCATTATTGGATACTGTCTCTTTTATGGGCTTTGACTAAGCCACAAACATCTCAACAGTATAAAACCCTAATTTAGTAGAAGATGTTAATGAGAGAAATGTCTCCTGCGTTCTACAGGTAATGAAATACCCTTTCAGGTAATGTTATTATGGTGTTTGCTTTTTATAAAATTTTCACTAATATCCAGTCATCCTGTATGAATTAATTGAGATCCAACTGTAGTAAATGTACAATTATCTGCAACACATGCACAGCTAACAAGTATAAAATATTTGCATTATGTGCCATCTATCAGATTTATGTTATTTGCCATGTCCGTTATGATTATAGGCTCAAAAAGCAATGCTCATTAAGCTAGTAAAAATACTAGTATTTAAGCAGTACTGTGCTAATGAGAGCTTTCAGATTTGTCTGAAGCCTATTTATGTAAAGTTTAAAATATTATTTGTTGCTTTTATAAGTATATGAGTAATTCTAACCAGAATACAAGAATAAATGGATGTACTAGATGAATTGCTTTATGGGGATGGATAAGAACATGCTGTTTCTAGATCAAGTTGGGCGGTCACTTCCAGCAGAAAGTCTTTTCTGGATGTTTCTGCTGGTTAAGGGCCCCTCTTCCGTCCATCATAATTCAGAACAGTTTGTAAACCTTTTCATTGCTCTTATTTTTTAATGCAAATTATTTTTCTAACTCACTGGCTTATATTATTGGTGTATGTCCAGTGCCTAGAAAAATTCTTGACATATAGGTACTCAATAAAATTTTATTGAACTAACTAGAGGGGTAAATTCTCTATATAATGTCTGTTAAACTAAGTATTATTTGAAGATATGCAAATTAAGTTTTTAGAGTCTATAAAATATAAACACCTCTAAACCATTTTTCCCCTAATCAGTTTTGTATTTTATGATAAAATTTTAAGATGCTGTGTATAGATATATTACAATTTAACCGTGTCCTCCAAAAGATCATGTGAGGGAAGGAAACTTAATCTCCAAATTTGCATATTAATAGAATTTGGAGGTGGGGTTCACAGGTAATTAGCATTAGATGAGGTCATGAGGATGCAGCCCCATGGTGATACTAGTGGTTTTATAGGAAGAGACAGAGAGACTTGTACTAGCACACTTGTTGTGCCTCACACATGTGATGCCCTCCTCTATGTTTTGATGCAGCGACAAGGTCCTTACCAGAGGCTAAGCTGATGCCTGTGCCATGCTCCTGAACTTCCCAGCTTCCAGAACCATTGGCCAAATAAACTTCTATTGTTTATAAATTACCCCATTATGGGTATTTTCTTATAGCAATGGTAAATGGAGTAGGACATGACATCAGTAATCTTTTTCTATAAGGAACAGAGAGTAAATATTTTCAGATGTCTGAATCTTCAGACACTCTGGCCTGATAGTCTTTACTCTGCTAT
Organism: Geosciurus inauris; assembly: GCA_004024805.1. Classification (NCBI taxonomy): domain Eukaryota; kingdom Metazoa; phylum Chordata; class Mammalia; order Rodentia; family Sciuridae; genus Geosciurus; species Geosciurus inauris. The sequence goes on along the minus strand of PVHX01011455.1, from coordinate 26,480 downwards.
TGTAGGACAAAAGCATCCATAGCAAATACACAACTGAAAAAAAAGAAAAGAAAATACACAACTAACTGATCATGGCTGTGTTCCAATAAAATTTCATTTTAGGACACTCTATTTCAATTTTATGGAATTTTTATGTGTCACCAAATAATATTTTTTGGTAGTTTTCCAGCCACCTAAAGCTATTCAATTCATTCTTTTCTTGGGAGCTATTCAAAAGCAGGTAGTCAGCCTGTGGTATAATATTAAATTCTGTGTCTCTCCCATCCTCACCCAGTTGCTTGTAGTCTTTCTCCCTACACTGTAAACAAACATTTATGATTAATAAATATTTGTAAAATAAATTAATGAATGAATACTGAACTCTGATAGCTTATGTGGAAGTTGAATCTGACAGGTCAAGACTAAAGTCGGTGGTTTTGTAATAAAGCTTATGAGAGAAAATGATGGCCTGAATGAGTAGAAAGAGAAAATAAGAATTAGTGCTCAGAAATATTCAGGAAATAACTATCACTGGGCCTTGATAATTGTGTAGGGAGGAATCAAGGATAACTTCTAACTTTGGTAGTACCATGGAGGCAGGTAAGAATTACAGGAAGAGAAGCTCGAGGGATGATATTTCCATATTGGATATGTTGAGCTTTAGGTGTTTGAGTAAGATAGCTATATTTAAGAGGGATTGAATATATAAACCTGAACCCAAGGACTGTTCTGTCTAAAGATGTGAAACCCATTTGTACACAAATATCTGCCAAAACCAAGGGAAGTGCATTAATGTGATCACTCAGGAAGTAAAGGTAACTAGTTAAGTTACCTTTTTGATACCTTTGGGATAAATTTAAGAATGCCAAATTTAAAGGTAGGAGAAGAAAATGGTCAGAGAAGGACAGTCAGTGGGAAGAAGAGTTGGCTGCTGAAATAGAAGAAATAGGGATCAAATATTATAGAGTATATGATAAGAGGCCAATTTGGATTTGACAATAAGATGATGACTAGCAAGTGGTATCAGGTGCCAGAAGTCAGATGTGCAGTGGGTCGAGCCCTGAGAATATGAATATGCGGTGGGGTGTGCATTGAGAATGTGAAGTGAAAACTACTCTTCAGAGAAGTTTTGATTCAAAGACAAGATTGGACTAAAGATAAAAAGCTATGACGTGGAGAGGTGTGGCTATGCTTACCAGTGGAGTTCAATGAGCTGGAAGAGAAAGAGCAGAGGCACTGAAGGTATAAGAGAGAGCAGGAAATGAGATAATTAAGAGAACAAGGTCATAGAGTTGGCAGAAGAAGGAAGGGTTGAAGGCACAGATAGTCTAGAAGAGAAGAAAACCAAGGTGGGAATGAGTGAGAATACAATGTCTTAAACTGTGTATGTGGAATAACAGGTATAATTATCTCTTAAAGATTGAGAGGGGACAGGGATTGAAAAGAAAGTGGCAAGATAGTGGGGAAGGGTCAGATCTATGTTGAGAGAAGTGAGGGAACAGATTGGGAAGGATGTGGATTAAAAGCTGGGATGAAGCTCAGCAGGGATTTGAAATCATAAATTTACAAGAGTCACATGATTGCTCAGTTTTTCTTTAGCATTGTCCAGGCACCTGGATTCACGGCTGAAGTTTGGGTTGGACTGGTGATGGAGATATAAATGTATAGGTAAACCAAGAGGCGCGTGGGAGAGTGAGGGCATAGTTTTTCTGCGATCAAACATAAGGTCCAGGTTGGGTTCAAAAGGAAGAAAGACCAGGAAGAGTCCATTGCATTGAAGGTCACCCTGGAACAGAGTGGAGGGTGGAGAGGGCTGGAGTGCCCAGTGACTCTGGCAAGGGAATTTAAGTCTTCTAGGATTGTGGACTTTAGTGGAAAGAAAAGCTCAAAACACTCCATGGTGTGGCCATAACCTGTGCAGCTAAAAAGGAGTCAAGGTAAAGGCCATTGGCACAGAATGGAGGAGAAATTTTGGAGGTAAGTGGAGTAAGGATGTGTGGACATAGCATGTTCAGCTTGGCAAAATCTCAAAGTAGGATGAGCTCAGACATCTATCCAAAAGGGTCCTTGAAGGTCTCTATTCCTATGGGCCTCAGGAAACCAGTAGTAATTGTTAGAAATCTAAATCTTTGGTCTAGATTGAACATCTCCTCTTCTCCACCCCTAAAACTACCAACACCATGTATGATAGATCCAGTAGTAAATCCTGCTGTCTTCACATCACCACATTGGTATAACTCTAACCTAGCAGTGAATGAGAAAAGATGTGTCTATTCTGATGTTACATGAATCATTTTTTCTTTTTCTTGATTTTGTATTTTCTACTGATTTTTCTCCTCTCTAAACTGTGCTGGGACATCTGTTTTCTTTCATCAGAATTTTTATTGAAGGTATAGGGAATTATTTTTCTCTTAAGGCAGAGTTGCTTAAACTGAGATTGTAAGCCTTTTTCAATAATTTATCTCTGCGATTTCTAATAGCACTGAACACAAAGGAACAACTTGTGCAAATTCTGGTAGAAGTTTCTTATTATGCCAGGACTGAATTTTCCATCAGCCAATTAGTTCTCTAATTTCCTAAGTTAAGTCTTCTTAATTAAGGACTCACAGAAGACCTCTGAGAATCCATGAAGTTGTACACAAAGTTATACCTGTGCACTTTTCCGGTTGGAAGGCCTCTACCTGGAGACAGGTGAAAATCACGATGTTTTTTCAGCACCTGGGAAATCTTTTTCATTTGTTTTGATACTCATACCTATTCTATTTTCTATGTTCTTTCCTTTTGAAGTTCCTTTGGAATCAGTATCAGACTCGTTTAATGGCTTCTCCATGTCTCTTAACCTGCATCTTTGCCATTTTTACCTCATTAGCTTCAAGAACATAGAGATCATTTTGTTTACTGAAACCTTCTTAGCCCCTGCATGACTAGAGTAGTTGCACAGTAAATACTTGTTCAATGAATGAGTGAAAGAATAAATTTTTTATCTCTTTTCTGGAATGCTGTACATTCTGGAACTTTTCTTTTTACCTTTAACTTTTAAGTAGTTTAAAATTGTGTTTAGATTTCAAGTATCATATTTGGAATTCACAAGAGCTTATTCATTTTCTTTCATTGATGCTTTCTCAAAGAAGCTTGTTCATTTATGGATTTCAATATTGCTTCAGGTGTCTATGAAGATACTTATTGGAAATTCGTTAAATTTCCTTTCTCTGAGATATATGTTTTCTTTAGTATCTACTTGTGCTGTTCAATTTCCCCAAGTAGTATAGTGGTCTGACTCTCAATATTTTTGGATAAAGAACTAGTTTTACTAATGGAGATAGGTTCAAATGGACTTCCTCTTGTTCTGTAGATGTATTCCCCTTCAAGCATATTTTATTTGAGAAAGATTTGGCTGAGCACATAGTTGCCTAGAAAGTGAATGATATAGGAATCTAAAATCAGTTGTGCATAAAAATAGTGCTTCTTAAACTTTAACATACACACATTACCCTGGGAATCTTATAAAAATGTATATTTTAAATCAGCTAGAGGGCCTGAAAGCCTGCATTTCTAATGGGCTCAAGGATGACCATGTTACTGTTCTGGAGGTCCCACTTTGAGTATCATGGCCTTAGAAATCTTCTCACTTCTTTCACACCTTTGAGGATTTCCTTAAAACAATAATACCCACACATGCAAGTAGTGGATTGCACTTAATTCTAATCCCTCTGAAAATGCAGGGATTGTTTTGGATTATAATTGGATATATTCCACATAAATAGTCTAATGATGATCGTGGTATGACATAATATCCACCAGTGAGAAAAGTTACAAGTATATACTATGGAAGCATTTGTATATGCTTCCATGGATGTTAAGAATTATATATCTTGTCAGCAAATCCTTGTCTTTGAAGTGAAAAACTGGTTGACAGAATAATAAAATAATAAGGTCTTATTAAAGCAAAAGCCAACAATGTTCATATTCAACTGGAAACTCACCATTATGTATAAGCAGAATGCAAGTATGCTGAACACACATCTATGAAAAAATCATGCACAAGTTATGATAGGGTTAAAAACGAGTATGTGGGCAGCTAAAGTACATGGCACTTTTGAGAATAAAAATAGTGTGTACCTTATTAAAAGCCTCCTGACAGGGTCAGCAGCCAAGTCACAGAATACCTACCAAGAACAATTTCAATTTTAATAGGTTTTACTATGTATTTCATAAGCATGCCCATTGAAATTGAGTCATCAAAGCCTCCCGGTCCCTCCAAGACAGATTTTAGCCTGAGAGCTTGGAGTAATTATCCCACTGGATGTTAGCCTGTGTAGCTATTTCAGCCTCGTTCATCATTTCAAACAGCTACATACTCTGCCTGCTAATTTCTTCCGATGGATTAGCTGCTCTCACTTGTCTATCTTTTTTTATTTCTGGGGGGGTGAAATATTGCCTTCTTCCCATGTTTTAATAAGCTGAGCAGGCATGCACCACTGCACAGCTCCTGACTCCTATTTCTTTCAGCTCAAAGAATGATCTTCTGGGGGAAGAGCTGGGTGTAAATGTGAAGGTGAAAACTTACCCATTACTACCTAGCCTGCAACCAGCTGCATTTAAACAAGGGCTGGAAACACAGTTCTGGGCTGGTCTGTATTAATCTGTTTATAGTACATTCTAAGCTGCTTTTCCTCCAGTACATTACCTATCTTCTGGTGGTTTTGGATTCTGATGTTTATTTGCAACCCCTCCCCTGCCTGTATTTCACCTATGCTCTGCCTGTGAAGATCCCATTAGAAAACCACAATGCACAGAACTATCCATTGCAAGATGTAACTTCCTCCGTTCTTCACCATAATGACCCAGTTTGAGCCTTTTAATTCAGGGGTTCAATGATTTCTTTATTCTCTGGCCTCCCAGTGAGAACACACAACTTCACATCTAGAATATCACTCTTTCTTAGGCATATAGTACAAAAGCAGAGATCCTGGCAACACACAAAACAAGGTTTTTATTCCATCTCTGTCACTTAGAAGCTTTGTGATCTTGAATAAGTTATTCAACCTTGCTGAGCTTCAGTTTTCTCAGCTATATAATAGGGATGCATTTTTGTTCTTAAAATTTTAGGGTTGTCGTGAGAAATTAGTAAAGAGAGATTATTTGTACCTATCATATGGAACAGATCATGTATCCTTTATCCTAGTAATTTAACCCTTGCTGTTAATGTCCATTAGCTCTTAGAGGTCTGATAGCTTTGCAGAAGATTTTTAAAAATCAGCAACTAGTAAAAATGGAAAGCCATATCACTGAAATGCTAGTAAGGAATTAAACTGAGTAGAAAAAGGGGGAAAAAAAGATGGAATGAAGACAGGAGCTGAGGAGGTTCACTCACTCAGGTCCAGTCTAACACTCACAATCATCTTTTCTGAAAAGTGAAGTTCTATAGCATCTGTTTAGGTAACCCCACTTTCCCATGACCCCATTGAGTATCTTGGCATTGATTTGAAAGACATGTATTTTCACTAGATTGAAAATAGAAAACTGACCCTGTAACCCAAGGTCAAAAGGACAAGAGGATAGCAGTGGCCTGCTTCCTCAGATACAATCTTCAAATAGATAAAGGGAAAGTTAACGGGGGCTAAATTTTCTAACTTTTAGAAAAGGCCAGTCCCTTGAAAGTTGTGAATTTAAGGAAAAGCTCTGTTTACTCCTGGCTCCAGAATTGTAGTGTATTTGCTGATAAATTAGAGATGGATAATTTTTATCCAGCTCAGGAGGAAATGTGAAAGATAGTAATTGGTAATTCTCAGAGACTGGTGCAGCTCTGAAGTCACTCTCAAGAGATTTTTGGAAGTGATATCATTTGGAATTATATTAAACAGGGTACTGCCTGGGATCAGAAACTTAGAATTGGTAGAAGTTCTTTTTTTTTTTTTATTTCCTTCAGGAACATAAAGCATCCATATTCTTCATTTACACATAAATTATGTAAGTGGATAAAATCCTCATCATTAGAGAATGACCTTGATGTTAGGACACATTGATATTATAGGTGATGTTCTTTGAATTTTTGCAAATTTTTGACATTAGTTATGGTTCAGTGCCAGTATCAAGATCATTAATATTGAGTTGAACACTTTTGTATTCATAAGGTACTAATTAAAATGATGTGTCCAACTATTTATGTATATTTCATCCCATGAGATTTTTTACATATATATATATATAATATGAATTAAATCTTTAATTTTTTCTTCTTTGTGGCCGTTCACTTCCTTCCCTCATTTTTGGGGGGGGGGGGCAATGTCTGAAATAAAATGGATATCTTTTGATACTGCCAAAGAAAGACAATCCAAAGACCTAGCTAGAGAAGGTAACTTTTTGAATGGATGCTTTCTTTATCTTATTGAGGATAATTCCCATAATACATGCTGCCTTCTTTATTTTATTTTCCTTTCTTCTACTGCAATGAAGCAAACAATTTCAAAACAGTTTTGTTATCTTTTTCTTTTCTTTGATCTTATGTATTCTTATCTATTTAAAACCTCATGGAAACCAATATTAAAAGATTTGCATTATAGTGTTTTCACTTCAATTTGCTTATATTTGGTGAACACTTTTTGGTATGAATGTATGAACATTCAGACAAACATCATCCCTAGTGAAGAGATCTTGATGGGCTGGTGGGCATGGCTGATGTCAAATGTCTTCCAGTTAAGAGGTCCCTTACTGATGGGCAATGGAATCAAAGAGGAGAAGAATAACAAGGGCACAGCAGAGAATAAAAACATGATAATATTAGGTTTAGAATTTCCACACTTTTTTGTCTCCAAGATCTTTGCCAACATTAATTAATTAGCATGCATGGTGTCTTGGGAGCTAAATATTATCATCTCAATTTTAAATAAAATTGAAGAATAAAGGTTAAGTGGCTTTCCTCAGGCTACAGAAGGATTAGACCTTGTTTACTACAAGGAAAATGGACATGAGTATTTAGTAACAATGTTAAGTGAGATAGTGAATGTAAAATTCCTCATTTATATATAAATAATATAATTATATATTAAATATACATGTAAATTACATATAAATGTACATGTATTTATATATAAATATATATTAGTTACTGGTTAGAAAAACTAGAAAGAAATTGTGTGATTTTTAAAATTATTTTTTTCTTTGAGAAAAGCTTTCTCTTTTTTTTGAGATAGGAAGACAGTTGGGTTTTGTCTGTATTGTAGTGCGAGGATCAAATTCAGGGTCTTGCACAGGCTAAGGAAGTACTATGCCACTAAGCTATAGCCCCAGCTCTAGTTGTGATATTTTTTAAACAACATCATGAAAGAACTAGAAAAATTAATGTATGTTAATCATCATGAAATTAGATTATAAATCTTCTTGAGTACTTAATGATACCCATGTTGATATCAAATGGTGTGACACATTTAATCAGGTCAATAAAGAATTCAGTTGATCATTAACAGGATTTTACATGTAATACTTCTATATAAATGGCCTGGTTGGATTTTTCCCTCCTCATTCAATTGGGTTAAATTTGATTTAAATTTATTAGAGATTTTAATGTTTTATCGAAATATTCTTTGTCAGATTGTTCTTAGATATAGCTAACCTAAATTCACTATGATACTGTTGTTGAATATTAGAAGAGTCTTGTTTTTTTCTTATCTCTGTTGGGCACACACTTGAGAAAAGGGCTCAGTCAATCTTGACTGGCATAGTGAAGGCTACCTACTTAACTTTGAACAATTCAGTAGCCTTTTTTGCTTCCTTTGTGTTTAATGATGTCACTTTTTGCTGGATATTTCTTGCATTCCTTAAATAAACAGCCATCGTTGTCAGCTGTCTTATCATGTGAAAGAAATGAAAACTTAAGATTGTTCTTTGGATTATTTCAGTCCCTCAAATGCATTCTCTTACCCTAACATGTTGAAGTATGTTATTTGCTTGAGATATTGAAAAACATTTCCCACTTCTCCTTAGGATGTTTAAATACAGATTTTGCATGAACATATGATATCAGCAGAAGGTAACCAGATTGATGATGGAGATGCTAAGTTCAAGCCAATGAACTGAGGTGGAACTGGAATCATCCCCCAGATCAGTCAACTACCAAAGCTGAAGAATCATAAAGTGAGATTGCTAAACCTAGTGAAAACACTCCCCAAAAGAATGAAGAGAGACTCTGCACAAGGGCCAATCCATAGTGGTTTAAAACTGCAACAGAGCTGGAAAGACTGCAATTAAGGGAGGAGCATGAACCTCAACTTTCCCAGCAAAGTTTTTGTTATTGTTGATACAATCAGACAACTCAGGTTTGAACCCCAATCCTAATAGTATCTAATATTTAGTAGCAATAAATAGTTCTGGTGAGCTATTTAATCCTTCTGTGCCTCAATTTCCTCAACTGATAATAAAAAATAATTGCAGTACCATTGAGAGAGACGCTATGAAGGGTAAATGAGGTAATAATACATATAAAGAGCTAAGAATAGTGCCTGACACATATTACTCTCTTGATACACATGAACTGATGTTGATTATAATGATGATATATTTTATCCACAGTTCACAAAAATAAATGAATAATTTATGAGAGATTTTTGGATGCTAACATTAAAATAGTTACCAGACTCTAGTGTGAATATTGACTATGAATATTTATTTCCTGGGACAAGTGAGTGAACATGTGATTAGGATCATGTCACCCAAGCAGTCCCCCTAATAAAAATAGATAATGATGAATTTTATAAAATTATATTTCATTGCACAATTACCAATGGAAAATATATTTAAACCTTGTCAAGCAATAGCATGAAATTTCAGTTTTCATACTCCCTTCTTATTCCCACATACTAAAAAACACAAGCCCAGCATTCTTCCTGGAAACAAATTGAGTTTTTCAAGATTAACTTCACAATAATGCTCTCTAGAATAAAACTTTTGGAATTTGTACCAAAAATTGAACCAGAGGACTAAGTTAGTCTTCTCAAGTGATCTATCTTATAAGGATTAGAAATTACAATTGGATAAGAAGACTAAATTACATTAAATTAGGCACTTATTACATCATACCTAGTAATTATGTAAAACTAGCCACGGTGTTAGTGATAAACACATTCAGGAAGGCAGCTAAATGAACCATTGGTAAAAATTCCTTCATCAAATAAAACTGTTGGATATCATGTATCATTGTCATGCGTGGCTATTTGGGGGGATGCTATCAGGTATTATATAAAATCAATGCCATACTTGACAACTATTTGGGGAGGCTATCAGACATATTTGTCTACAAGTTAGTAAGATTATACTTGAACAAAACTATTTCTGAGCCTAGTATGAACCAACTCTTAGCACATATCAGTTCTAGAATGACTGAAAAGAAAGATTGTTTTTCCTCTATCAGTAAAAACTTATGTTGGAGATTATTGTCTTTATTTGGTTGTTTTGTAAGACATGATGTTTACTAAAAAAGGTGAGCTGGTGTGAGAATTAAAGTGTTTCAGTTACCATTCCTGGAATTCAAACCAGTAATGGTTTGAGTCCCCAAACTTAGTGGTTTTAAGCAGCAGGTATTTTATTACATTAAGTAGATTTCATAGATTACATGAAATTAATTACTATTCATGCAGGTCTTAGCTGGTCCTCATCACATTGACAAACATCATTTAGTGAAACCCAGCTGGTGGATGGGTTTGTCTTGAGGATTGGCAACTGCATCATTCATGTGGCTGGTACTTTGATGGGGGTAGCTGGGAGGTCAGGTCAACTGGGACTCTCCACTAGAGCACCATACAGTCTCTTTTTTTTTTTTAAATATTTATTTTTTAGTTGTAGGTGGACAGAATATCTTTATTTTATTTTTATGTAGTGCTAACGATCGAACCCAGTGCCTCACGCGTGCTAGGCGAGCACGCTACCACTGTGCCATAACCCCAGCCCCACCACACAGTCTCTTTAGTTTGACATTCTCAAGGTATTTAGACATGGCCATTGGATTCTTCCAGGAAAAACCGAATAACCTATCTGACCTTCCTCAGAAGTCATGCAGTTCCACATCTACCTACTACATGGATTATAAGCAAGTTCTAAGTCATTCTAGATTCAAAGAGAATGGAATTAGACCTCATCTGTAGAAGAGAGAGGTGTGAAAGAATTTGTGGCCATTTATAAAAAAAACAAAAAACAAAAAAACCATGAGCATTAAAGGACAGTGCTGGGAATTAAGAGAGATTGAAGCTATTGGCAAATCTATAATGTAAAGAACAGTTGGATTCCTCAAATTATCCCATGAAATAGAAAGGAAAAGAACACTTCCAAGTTCATTCTATGAAGCCAGTATCACTCTGATACCAAAGCCAGACAAAGACATATGAAGGAAAGAAAACTACACACCAATATCTCTGATGAACATCAATACAAAAATTCTTAATAAAATCTTAGAAAATCATATTGAAAAACACATTAAGAAGTTAGTACATCATGTTCAAGTGGGTTTATCCCAGGGATGCAAGGATACTTCATCATGTGCAAATCAATATATAATTCATCACTCAAATAGAATTAAGGACAAGATTCATATGATCATCTCAATAGATGCAGAAAAAGCTCTTGACAAAAAAATCCAGCAGCCCATTCATGTTAAAAATGCTGGAGGAACTAGGAATAGAAAGGAATTACCTCAATGTTATAAAGGCCATATATGACAAACCCAAAGCCCATATCATACTGAATGGATAAAAACTAAAAGCATTTCCTCCAAAACCAGGAACAAGGGAAGGATGTTTGCTCTCACTACTCCTATTCAATATAGTTCTTGAAACTCTAGCTAGAGCAACCAGGCAAGAGAAGGAAATTAAAGGGATACAAATAGGAAAAGAAGAAGTCAATATTATCTCTGTTTGCTGATGACATAATCCTATATCTAGAAGACACCCCCCAAAATCTACCATAAGACCTTTAGAGCTGATAAACAAATATGATGAAATAGCAGGATACAAGATCAACATACAAAAATCAATAGCCTTGCTATACTCCAATAATGAGTCTGCTGAGAAAGAAATCAGGAAAACTGTTCCATTCACAATAACCTCAAAAAACTTATTCCCTACTACATGGATTTGGGGAATAAGTTTAATCAAAAACTTGGGAATAAATCTAACTAAGAAAGACTTCTACAATGAAAATTATAAAACATTTAAGGAAGAAGTTGAAGGACTTAGAAGATGGAAAGACCTCCTATGTTCTTAGATAAGCAGAATTAATATTGTCAAAAAGCCATACTAAAATACAAAAAGAAGAAAAAAGAAAAAAGGCATACTACCAAAAGCAATAGACGGATTTGATGCAATTTCCATCAAAACACCAGTAACATAACTAGGGAAAAAAACAGTTCAAAATTCATTTGCAAGAATAAAAGACCCAGAATTTCCAAAACAATACTGAACAAGAAGAATGATACTTGAAGCATCACAATAACCGGTCACAAATTATACTATACTATAGAATTATAGTAATAAAAACAGCATGACATTGACATCAAAACAGACATGAAACCCAGCAAACCAGTTAAATAGAAGACAAAGAGACAAATACTCATATATATAGTCCTCTGACAGTCAACAAAAGTGCCAAGCACACATGCTGGAGGGAAGACAGCCTTTTTAACAAATGGTATTGGGAAAACTCAATATTCACATGTGAGAGAATGAAACTAGATTCCTATCTCTCATCCTGCAACAAAAGTCAACTCAGATTGGATCAAAGACCTAGGAATTAGATCAGAATCTCTGCAACTGCTAGAAGAAAATGTAGGCCCAATACTTCAACATGTCAGCACAGGAACCAACAAGACTTCCTTAACAAGACTCCTAAAGTGCAAGAAATAAAACCAAAAATCAATCAATGGGATGACAACAAATTTTAAAACTTCTGTACAGCAAAGGAAGCAAGAGTGTGAAGAGAGAACCTACAGAATGGGAGAAGATCTATACCATCTTATACTCAGATAAGGGATTAATATCCAGAATATATAAAAAATAAAAAACTGAACACCAAAAAAATCCCAATTTATAAATGGGCAAAAGAACTAAATAGACGCTTCTCGAAAGAAGAAATACAAATGACCAATAAATATATAACAATATGTTCAACATCTCTAGAAATCAGGGAAATACAACTAAAAACTATATTGAGGGCCTGAAGATATAGCTCAGTTGACAGAGTGCTTGCCTCACATGTGCAAAGCCCTGGGTTCAATCTCCAGCACCACTAAAAAAACAAAATAAAAAATAAAAAAACTACATTGAGATTTTATATCACTCAAGTCAGAATGGCAATTATCAGCAATACAAATAGTAATAAATGGTGGGAAGAATGTGGGGCAAAGGTGTACATACTCATACATTGTTGGTAGCACTGCAAATTAGTGCAACCACTATGGAGAGCAGTATGAAGATTCCTCAAAAATCTAGGAATGGAACCATCGTATGACCCAGTCCTACTGCTCAGTATATATCCAAAAGGTCCAAAATTAGCATACTATAGGAATGTAGCCATATCAATGTTGGAAGCAGCACAATTCACAAAACCAAGCTGTGCAACCAGTCTAGGCGTCTGTGCAACAAATGAATGGATAAAGAAAATATACAATGGGGGGCTGGGATTATGGCGCAGTGGTAGCGTGCTCGCCTAGCACGCGGGAGGCACAGGGTTCAACCCTCAGCACCACATAAAATAAAATAAAGATATTATGTCCACCTACAACTAAAAAATAAATATTAAAAAAAAGAAAAGAAAATATACAATGGGTATTGCTCAGTCGTAAGGTCAAATGAAATTATGGTATTTGCCAGTAAATGAATGGAACCGAAGAACAACATGTTAAGTGAAATAATCCAGACCCAGAAAGTCAAATGTTTTCTCTGATATGCAGAAGCTAGACCAAATTAAGAAGGAATAAAGAAAAGAGTGGGAGAATTCCATGAAAATAAAAAAGAAATCAGTGGAATAGAGGAAAGGAGTTGAGGGCAAGGGAGGAGGAACAAAAAAGGGGAAGAAAGTGGAATAAATCTGACCAAATTTTCCTATGTACATATATAAATCTACCACAGTGAATCTCATCTTCATATATAGCCACAAAGCACTAAAATAGCTGAACTAAAATAGCAGAGAAATCAATAGAATAGAGGAAAGGGAACAGGGAGAGGGAAGAGAGGAGAAAAGGAGGAAGTACTGGGGACTAAATTAGAGTAGATTTTATTCCATGTTTGTATAATTATGTTAAAATTAACCTTAATATTATGTAGAACTATAAGAAACTAATGAAATCCTGGAAAATTGTGATTTTGATCTCAATCCAGTTAGAATGGAAATCATCAAGAATACAATAGTAATAAATGTTGATGAGGATGTGGAGAAAAATGTACACTTATACATTGTTGGTGGGACTGCAGATTAGTACAACCACTTTGGAAAGCAGTATGGGGATTCCTCCAAAGACTAGACATGGACTCACTGTATGACCCAGCTATCTCACTCCTTGGTATTTATCCCCCTAAAACTAAAATCAGCATACTATAATGATACAGATACATCATGTTTATAGCAGTGCCATTCACAATAGGCAAATTATGGAACCAACCCAGGTGACTATCAATAGATGAATGAATAAAGAAAATTTGGTATATATACATAGTGGAATATTATTCAGCCATAAAGGAGAATTAACTATGGTGTTTGTTGATAAATGGATGGAACTGGAGAACATATTGCTAAGGGAAATATGTCAGACTCAGAAGGTTACAAGTAGAATGCTTTCTCTCATATTCAGTAGCAGAGAAAAATGAGGGAAGAATAGAGGACCCAATGAAAACAGAAGTAGAGGAAAGGGATAGCAGGGGAAGGAGATAGGACAGAAAAAGGAAGAAAATGTGGAATGAAATTGAAATGAAAGTATGCAATGTACATACATTACTATACCACAGTGAATTGCACCTTTATGCATATTCATAAAGCACCAATAAAAAACACTAAATAAATAGAAGGAAGACAAGTAGAGTAGAGGAAAGGGAACATAGAGAGGGAACATGGAGAAAGAGGAAGTATTGGGGACTGAAATGCAGCAAATCACATTTCATGCAAATGTAATTATGAATGTCAAAATGAATGCCACTAGTATGTACAAATACAATGCATTAAGAAAGATATTAAAAATTTTAAGTGTAAAGAACAATTGGAAACAAATGATACAACTCCTGATCTTGATTTAAAATGAAAACTGGAGACTATAGTAAGACTGTAGTGACTAAATTAGTAGAAAAAACTCCAGCTTTCCCATATAAACATATATGTGCTTTACAGGGGAAGATGTCTACGTGAGGTTTTGAAGTATGGTTTAATAGAAAAATCCTCTTCATGACATTACTTATAATCATTAAATCCTTCCTGTGATTTCACATGGCCTATTCTACTATCCTGCACTCAGCACCTTGAGTTGCCTGAATTTATTACTTCAAGGATGAACAATTATCATCTTTATGGAGAATCCAAACAGTGGTGAAATACAAAAGTTTTACTCTTTTCCAACACTTATTTTTGTTACATATAATGATAAGTTTATTTTTCCAACATTTTATTACAAAAAATATAAACATACAGAAAAGTTTAAAGAATTATATAGTTTAAAAAATTGTATATCTAACCTAGATTCCATAACCAACATTTAGCTATACTTTCATCTTTTATTTTTGATACATTTTAAAAGTAAGGTGCAGTCATTCACATATGTTGCCATATTTGGATTATTTTAAATGCACATTCTGGTGCTTGAACAAATTATGAAAACCTTTCCAAAACTAAATGCAACCAAAAGAACATTTACATTTTGCTGGATGCTATCTCCCAAGTTGAAGTAATAAACTTCCAAGTTTTTGAGCATGAGATGCATATTAGCTTAGTACATGAGAGAGCATCTAAAAAACAGTTTATGGGGCTGGGGTTTAGCTCCGTGGGAGAGCACTTGTCTAGCATATGCAAAGTTCTGGGTTCAACTCCCAGAAATACAAAAAATAATAATAAAGTTTACATTGAGAAATCATTTCATAATTTTTTAGTTTAAGTACTATTTGATAGAGTAACTTGTTTCAATTTCTAATTTGATCAATAATTACTATTCAAGAAATGCCAGTTTAGAGGAAAAAAGAATAACAAATTAAAAAAATTAAGAAATGAAGTTACATAGATATGAAGCCCACTCTATGCAAGCTTTTGTGAGATCATGGTAAAAGATTGCAAACAATATTGCAGCTCCAAGTGATAGAAAATATTATAGTTCAATTTTAATAGTGCTTGTAATTTTTTTGTTTTTGCTTGTAAGTTTTCATATTTTGGACACTTGCAATAAATTTTTAAATAAATTCCCAGAGAGTAATAATGTGTAAGCTAAATGCCCTTAGGTCCTTGGATGTAAATTGTTTTATATCTAAGGTCTTAAAGGATGTAATATTTGACATAAATTGTCTAAGATTTAGTAAGTTATTTGTGAAAGTGATAGAAACATGATGCCACATTCAAGATTGCAGTTTTACATATCAAAGTATCTCATCATCATAAAATGAGTTTTAAGGAACCATGGCACTTGCAAATTTGAACATCTGCTTCATTGTTTTAACTTATAAAAGGAGCATAGTCAAAGAAATGAAGAGAAATAAAGTCTCTCTTTCCCTCCTATGCCCTGTTGTAATGGTTAATTTGAATTGTCAACTTGACTGGATTAAGAGATGCTGATGATTAAGAGGCTTCTGGGCGTGTCAATGAGGGTGTGCCTAAGAATGATTGGCATGTGGGATAGCCAACTGAAGTGGAGACCCTCCCTAAGCGTGGGCAGCATCATCCAATAGGATGATGGCCTGGATGGAATAAAAGTTGGAAGAACAAGGAAGCAGCAGTATATGCAAGCTCCATTCTTCTTGAACGGGTTCTTGATTGCTACTGTGATTATCTGAGAATACTAGACTCTTGTCTGTTCACTCTTCCAAAGTGCACTCTGCCAGTGATTCTACAGAGAGTTTCCCAAAGCCTTCGGTCTTGGACTAGGATAGTACTGTTGATCCCTCTTGTTCTAAGGCTTCACCCTCCTGGACTGCACAGCTATTGGTTATTCCAGCTCTCCAGCCTACAGATGGCCATTGTGGACTATTCAGCTTCTGATCATGCAAGCCAAACTAATAAATCCCTTTTTTATAATTATACTTCCTGTTGACTCTCTTACTCTAGAGAACATTGACTAATACATCTGTGGACTCTTGTGGTTGAATGTAGCCCTAGAAATCATAATTCCAATTTGTAATGATATAATAATACAACCAGCTGACAAAATAGCCTTTTAAATAACCTAGACAATTGAGAATATACAACTTTTATATACTTATATATAAATTTAGAGAGATTATAGACAGTATACACATGCAATTGACTCTTCATATCCTTGGGTTTTGCATCTGCAGATTTAACCAACTGTGGATCAAAAATGTTGTATTGGAATCTTGCTCTAACCTGAAAGTAGTAGAGCAAAAATAGGAAAATATGCAATGCATGGTTGATTGAGTTGACAGATACAAAATCTGCAGATATGGAGGGCTGATTTAAGGAACTTGAGCATCTAGGGATTTGGAGGCAGTCCTGGGACCAATCCCTTATAGACATTGAGGGACCATTTGTATGCTATAAATACTGTAGAATGCTCCTCATTCTTTTTATGGCTGCCTAGAGTTGAGCAACTTTCCTCTACCACACCTTTCTGCCATGACGTTCTACCTCATCTCAGGTCCAGAAAAATGGAGTCAGTGGACCATGGACTGAACCTCTGCAACTTGAGCCCAAAATAAACTTTTCTTTCTTCAAGTTGTTCTTGTGAGGTATTTTGATCACAGAAATGAAAAGCCAACACAGAGACCAAGCTTCAGTGTTTTCAAAGCAAAAAGTTCTTTGAGTTTGTCACTTATTTTGCTACTGTTGACTTGGTCCAGTTATTAAACACTCTGTAAATGACCCTGAAAGATGCACTTTTATAACTGCTTTAGAACTGTTAAATGTTTTTACCAATTAAAAAAAAAGAATGAAGGAGTCAGAGGAGAAAATGTAAAAGATAAGAAAAACCTTAAATTTGCTCTGAGAAGAGTCTGGTTCCATCAGCATTCATGTTTCTTTTCAAGACTATCTAAATTCCACCCTCTCCCCCAATTCTTTTTATACTCCTTGACCTATGTGGACTGCAGGCAAATGGAGAAACATCTGGCCGTTTTGTCTCTCTCTCTCAAAAAAAAAAAAAACCCAGCTATGCCTTTTATCTTTAGTGCAAGTATATAGGTATCTTAAATTACCAGAAAATCACCAACTTCTGCCAATACTTAATTTCATTTTAGAACACTGAATATCAATTCATATGGAAAAGAATCACATTATATAGTATAACTTACCTAATTAAACTATACAAAGAAAACATTCAATAAGAACCATGGCTTTTGCAAAAAAAGTATTCCAAGGGTTAAATTAATGGCATGAGGCTTCAAATCCTGGCTTAAAATATGCTCCCTCATAGAAAAAAAAAAAGGAAAAATGATGAGTATTCACATGATTGACAACCTTTCCAAATAGAAGTGTTGCTATAATTAAGCAATAATGTATGAGTGAGTGTACATTATGACAAATTGGAAGCTTGGTTGATTAGATTGAGCATATAAGCTGTCAGTATAATTATCATATTTTAATCATTTTTCTCCATTTTTTTATAACAGCATTGTCTTCAGCCTCATTTGGTGCTTATTAGATTGATATTCTAAGAGGAATTGTACAACATAAAACATGTCCTTAAACAGGATGAACTTTAGATAAGGCTTTAGTTATGTCTATAAACATTTATAATGATTGCTGATATGTTTCTACTTTCTTTTACCTACAGTTTCATTTTGTGTAGGAATAGAAATTTCTTTTTCAAGATAAAATGACTATTTTTCAATAGAAATGTGTAGCATACTTATTTAAAAATGCCTTCAAAATGTAGGGCTTCTTCCTTCCATTAACTGTTTGTCTGTAACAGATAATTCAAATAGATAATTCAATCCATTAGGGAGCACGCTTGGGTTCTATTTCTTGGTTTGGCTCTCCTTAATCACAAATGTTAAAGCTGTTAGCCATAAGGGAGGTGGTTGTTTGGGCTGGTGGTGACAATTCAATTCTAAAGGCCACACAAGCAGCCAGTGAGGAGAGAACACTAAGGGAAGGGCAAGATACCACTCAATAGTTAAGTTTTAAATAAAACCCCATATGCTGTGATGTTGAAATTTATGAAAGACTTTGAAGGGTGTTGAATATTAATGTTCATCTCTTTGCTCAAAATCAGAATGATAGCCTGACATTCCCAGCAATTTCATCTCCCAAAAAGGGAAGAAAATACTCACTAGGTTCTTGAGTCTACATTTTGTCTTGCTGAGCCACAGGAAGTTGGAGTAGTATGACATGCAGAGTTTGGAGTGTATTATAACGTTCACACCTAGAATCTGGTATAGTCTCCATTTTCTCCTATTTTTCTGGGTTCCAAAAGAGATGCCAAAGCTTTGTGTATGTCCCTTCTACTAGTGATGCCCTTATCGTGAAGATGGATGAACTATAATGTTTTCCCATTTCATGAACTTTTCCTGAGGGCCAAAGAAAAAGAAAGAAAAGAAACTTCTTAAAGATGTTTGTTTCATGGAAGTAAATTCTACAGTGGTAACACCATCACTAACTTGTATTAAGAGCAGTTGAAACCATTAAGCAATCAGTCAGCATCCTTATAAATCCAACAGTCTCAGGCAATAACTGGAGGAAAGATCATTCTTTAAGATGTCCAGATATCTATTTTTCCAGGGTGTCTTTCTTTTGTACATGTTACATTTTAAAGAATATTTGGAAATTACATTGAAAGATTTTTATATATTTTGAACACAGACTAAAGTTCTAGTGTAATCTCAGGCAGGTTATCAGGGTATGATAAAAGGCATCTACAGGTTTGATTAATTATTAACCATTAGCCATACTTTGGCAGGAATCCAGTATGATACATAGGTTACTACGTGAAATTGGGAATATTTTTGCAGTGGCATGGATATATTCACAAACCTAAACATTAGACTGCTAAGGGGTGAGCTGAAGTTTAACATAGAATGAAGGCATATGAGGAGTTGAAAGTAATAAGATAAATATTATTAAGACTTGATGTGTTCAGTTTGTGTTTAAGAGAGAATCAAGGCTTAAGGAAGATAAGGGTGAGAGGAATATGGATGTGGCTCTCAAAACACAGCATGAGAGATCCATGTGGAGATGAAATATTTCTTTTTTCTTCTTTTTTTTCCACATTTTTATTGGTGTATTATAGTTGTACATACTAATGGATTTCTTGCATATTTGTACATATATACAATAAGAGATGAAATATTTCTTGACTGCATTAATGGCAACCTGCTTGTGTTATCATATTACACTTTTGCAAGATGTCTCTATAGAAGGAAACTGGGTAAAGAGCCAATGAAATCCTTCTGTATTATTTCTTACACAGCATGTGAATCAATCTACAATTGCCTCAAGATAAAAAGTTTAAATTAAAAAAAAAGAGGTGGTATTCTTTTGTAACATGTTTCAGACTGAATGTCTGTGTCTCCTGAAAATTCAGATGTTGGAATCCTGACCTCCACTGTGACGTTATTGGGCAGTGGGTCTTTGATAGCTGAGGAAGTCATGAAGCAGGAGCCCTTGTGAATGGGATAAGTGCCCTTATAAGAGAGGAGAGCTTGCTTCCTTTCTGTCTGTGTCTCTCTCTCTGCCAGGAGGACACAACAACAAGACAGCTGCTGCACAGTAGGAAGTGAGCCCTCATCAGCCCTGCCAGTGCTTTGACCTTGAACTTCCCAGCCTCTAGAACCATGAGAAGTAAATGTTTGTGGTTTAAGCAACCCAATCTATGCTATTCTGTTAGAGCATCCTAAACAAGAATATCTTTCACTTAAACTTGTAGCTCAGTGATATAGCACTTGTCTAGTGTGCAAGAGGTACTTGGTTCAATCCCCAGAACCATAATTTGTCACATATACTTTTTTATAATATATAACCATAATTTGTCACATATAATTTTTTCTGATCAAAATCCAAGATCTTAAATTATAAGTATTACTAGAAACCAGCATCTCCTCTTTAATCTGTCCAAGGATCAGTTTTTTAATCTCCAAAATGGTGATATGAGTTTCTAACAGAATTAATCTGAGGATTAAACTATAATATTGAAATTATAAGACCTTTTTTAAAATACATAATACATATATGAGTTTGTTTATGAGATTAAGTCAATAATGAATTAATTGAATAACTCATATGATTGAGAAATATTTGATGAGCATTATAGTATGTGTTAAGTATGCTAAGTATTCGGGCTGCAAGATCAATTATCTATTAGATAGATTTTACTATCAATTTTGTCAAACAATATCTTCTCTTTATTTGTGAATTCTATAGGTTACTAGGTGACAGAGACAATATCAAGAGCTTTGTTTATAGGGAGTGTGGATCATGTGTCGTACACAATTACAATGGCTCTCAGTTCACCTTGGTTTATGGTCTTACGGATTATTGTGCATGTGGTTGGTCTACTGGTCTGTAAACTCCTTAAGGAAAGCTGTACCACCAGCTGCCTTTTTATTTTATTTATTTATTTTTGATACTGGGGATTGAACCCAAGGGCAATTAGCTACTGAGTCATATCCCCAGGCTTTTTAAGTATCTTATTTAAAGACAGGATCTTGATAAGTTGCTTATGGCCTCACTAAATTGCTGAGACTCACTTTGGACTTGGATTCTCCTGCCTCAGCCTCCTGAGCTGCTGGGATTACAGGTGTGCACCACTGCACCTGGCTACCAACTGCCTTTTTATACAATATCTTATGGTGTCTCATTCAATGAGTATCTAATACTGGTGGTGATAGTATGAAGAATCTACAGAAATTTCATACACTTTATATTATCTAGACTATAATCTAGCAATGATGATTTAAACTTTTAGTTCACCAAAATCTTCTGAAGCAATAGAGTTAATATATATTTTCACTAGTCAACAGGTTGATATTATGATTGATTAAAGGATTTTTAAAACTTCCAGTAAGTTCAAAAACTTACATGCATGTCATCAAGCAGTAAGAGCTTGGGCTACAGGTTTGCATACCATCTTTATCATATAGTTCAGCCATGTTGATTAGTTTTCCTGTGTCTTAGTTTCCTAGTCTGTAAAATGGAGATAATAATATTACCTAATAGGACTTAGGAGTTTATTAAGTGACATGATACATATAAAGCACTTGTCAGACACATTTTATGAGTTTAATGAATGTTCACTAAGGAAGCATACAATTTACCCTGAGAAAACTTAAAACTTATAACTGAAAGTTACATGTCAAATAAATAAAAAATATATAATCAAACATCATGAATATTAGCTTATTCTGAAGATACACTATGTTGATATTTCATGTTTGTAGACACAAAATTAGGGTTAAACTTGAGGTAGTCTTTTGGCTCCACTGCTTAAGATCTGTCCTAGAAACAACTTGAATTTCAAAACATCACAAAGCATCATATGGCTAACTGACCTCTTAACAGAATTCAGAGCCTACATGCATCAACATGCATTGCTGTTATTGGTATCACAGACGGACAAGAAGTTTTTTTCGTCTTACACATTCATACAAGTGGTGTGCATTTTGTCCTGAATGGATGTGGACTTAGTCATTCATGTGAATGTTCTGTTTGTTGAGTTCTGTTTCTTAATTTTTCATTTAAATCCAAAATTTTACTTTGAGTTGTGTACACCAGTGGTAAGATCCTAAAACAGGAAAGTTTATATATTGTTCAGTTGCTTGATGGCTCTGTGTAAAATTTGCATTTCTAATTTACAAACAACTTCAGATGTTAACAGAGAGAGAGAGTTGGTAACAAACTCCTGACAAACCTTCACATTAAGTGACCAGCATCCAGTCTCCTTTTGCTATTGAAATGGCACCCTCATTTTCTTGACTCCAGGATGTCCAATGGTAAAGAGTCCCATTTTGTATCGAAGAAATCTCATTTTGTATCTACACACTTAAAGAGTTGCCTCTTTCCCACTTGGGCTTCCCTCCCAGATTTCCCAGAATTCGAGTACAGCATCTCTTTTTGAGTAATATCCTAGGTCCTCCTGTAACATTATTCCATGGATTTGCTAGTGAAATGAAATACTGCAGTGACCTTTTTAATTCCCCTGACTTTTTACAATCTTGGAAATTTAGCACAACAGCAGGAGTTTAATCATATTCACTGATGTAAAAGACAAAATAAGGCACCTTTAAATTCAGAGGGAGATGTGACCTCCAAGGTGCTAGGGCCTTCAGAGATTCAAGCTGTCCTCAGGGACTGCTTCAGCCATGCTATCCATGTTTCTCAAGCTGCATCATCACATCTTGGGCTGACACATGGATCCCCTGCTCATATTTGATTTTGAAGCTATTAGGCTACAAATTCCTGCATCTGGACCACATTTTAAAATTTACTTTGCAGAATGTTTATGTTCTCTATTGATTTCTTTTTATTCTTATATAATTTCTTTTTATATTCTTATATAATTTTTGCTTGTTTAGAATGACATTTATTCAAAGGCTTTAATTTGATTTTTAAGATATATCATTTGACATTGGATATTTAAAGTTTCCACAACTTAAACCAAACTACAGCTACATGATGCATGAGGCCACGTACCCATATGTTTACATGAGTGTCTGAAAACTGGTGGCCTGATTCTTTAAATTAAATGGAAAGGTTAGACTGACTCCTCATGGATTTGGCAGTGCCCAATCGTTTAACCAAGTGCCGTTATATGTGTTTTTTAGTTTTAGGTCTCAATTTTTGTGTAGTTTGGTTGATGGATGAGATGGCCTAAAGAAAAGGAAGAAAGGAAAAAAGAACAATGTTCTTCACATAGCCCAAAGTGACAGAGCAGATCAGCCCTCTTAAATCCCCTGTCTATACAGCCATTGTGATCAAGGTGATTGATGAAGAATCCTATCAGCTCTGAGCTGTTTAGGTGTCAAACTGATAGGAAAAAACAGTACTCACAGTTTTCCTGCAAACAGCTTGAGAGGTCAACAGCAAACACATCTCCACAAATGGGTAGGGCTTCTGTCCTTCAGAGACATGCAAGTGATTGTCAATTTACATTTGTCATGAGATTTTGCTCTCTGCTACTTTCTAAGTGGTTGCCTTTAATCAGGGAATCACTGAATGCTTCATTTTCCATGACTCCTTTTCTAAGTCTTGTTAAAGACCTTGTTAATGAAAATTGAGATTTCATTTTAATAGTAAAACGATGCTAGATTCTGGTTACTTAATGTGAAATGCAACTGAAAAAGTATGACACATGGTTTATTTGCTTGTTTTTAGGCTTTGTTTCCTTTCTTTTTTTCACTTCTGAGGGCATTTGTGGATTATCATGGTTATGGGGTAGAGAACATCCTTACTGCTTGCCTTTCAGCCTATAGTTGAAGGAGGACGAGGAGATACAGACTGCATACTAGTTATTTTTTTGGCCTGATGCTATTAGGCTCTGAGCATCACAAAACATAAGTGCTTGGAATACTCTCTGCACAATATAAAATGGATTTTCTGGTAAAACATACTAAATTCGAGCATTAGTCAAACACAACTATAATTGTAAGAATATATAGTTAATTTATAATCACCTTAATCTTTGATAAATATTTGAACTCTAAAATATCATCATTCCTGATCATTGAACTACTGGTTTTTTGGCAAGGAAGATCTTTATTTAAACTACTTATCTCTTGGTTGAAAGGAAAGTACTAAAAGAATAATAATAAAGATGTCATTGCTTTGATCTAAGACAGGGGAACTTCATGTTTTGCAAATTTATTTGATTTGATTTGGATTAACCATAAGATAATGTATCTGGACACAGTTGATAAGAACTTATTTTTTATTTAAAGACCTGTTTAAAGAAGAACAAACTCATTAAAAATAATTTGGGAGAAGAGAGAAAATAAGAAAAATATATAAATGCACAAATCGTACTACTATCCAAATTAAAGGCAATATATTATGAGTATTTGATATTGGCTATTTAATCTTTTGTGAATATGCAAACATTTTTTTAAATATAATTTTGATCATTTCATATATAATTATTTAAAAATCATGGTTATTTAACTTAACATGATATACAAGACACTTCCAAATTATTTCATCACTTTCACAAATTGAGTACCTATATATTTTTCTAAGTTCTGTTTGCAGACATTGTTGATTATCCATTACCCATTGGATCTTTGCTTTAAAAAGCCCCAATTTGTTCAAATGGTTATCACTCCTCTACATGACTTAGGGGAGAGTGGTCTTTTTCCTTAGAAATCTTGGATTGGATCTCCATCAATCATAGTGTCCTATTCTTCTTCCTACTGTGAAGTATCATGTAACTCATGCCTATCCAGTGAGATATAAATTCTATTGTTTTTGCTTCTTGCTCCATTTCAAAGCCCTTAGATTATTGTCTGGCACTTACCAAGTGCTGAATAAATAAACAGTAAGTGAATGAACACTAAATGCTAGGGAGCTTTCCATTCAAATAAGAATTCAGTACAAAAGATAGTTCTTTCTGGACATTTCTGAGTTTGAATGTGATGCCAGGAGATGCTGCAGCCATCTTACTACCAGCATAAGGATGAAAGCCATGAGGTCTCCAAAGAGACAAAAAGAAGCAGAGCCTAATGCATCCTTGCAGATCCCCAACTTCTGGATTTCTTGAGATAACATTCTTTGTTTAAGGCAATTTGATTCAGTGGTTTCTATTACTCATTGATAAAATAATCTTACTTGATGCATGCTGTTTTACATCAGGAATTTCCAGAGGTTTTAAGAAATTTATTCAAAAAAAGTTTAATAAGCTTCCATTTGAAACTACCTGCCATTATAGAATATAACACTAAAATCTCATACTAGATTTAATGAATAGATGGATGATTATTTCTAAGAGATTATATGAATGCAATACATATTTTTAAAAAATCCAATATTTAACAAAACTTGGTAAATGTAACTGTAATCAGGGTTCTATATCTGTAAATTTCACATCCGTGAATTGGACCAATATCAAATTGAAAATATGTTTTAAAAAATTGTGCTTGAACTGAACATGTACGGACTTTTTTCAGTAATTTTTCCCTCAACAATATAACAACTGCATGCATTTATATAGTATTAAGTCTTATAAATAACCTAGAGATGACTTAAAGTATGCATGAAGATATGTATAGGTTGTTTGCAAATACTACACCATTTTATGTAAAGGACTTAAGCTTTCACAGATTTTGGTATCTTTGGGAGGTCCTAAAGCCTATCCTCCAAGGATATTAAGTGACTGCTGTATAGATTCTCCCATAGTATAAATATCAGCAACTTGTGGACCTTTCTACAGCACCAGATAATTCTGGGTCTCAATCTGCTTTGTTTTCCAAGCTGTGCATAGAATATTACCTTCATTTCATTGCCAAGTTTCTGAAAGTCATTATTCTTGCTACCTATTGTGTATAACAAATGACCTGAACATTTAGTGGCTTAAAATTAAAATAGTATTCATTATATTATTCCTCATGGTTTCTGTGGGTCAAGAATTTGAGAAGGGTTCAGCTGGGTGGTTCCAACTATGGGACTTAGTGATGGCTGTCAGATGGTGGTGGGGAGGTCAGAGTGGGAGGTCAGGCAGGGACTAGAGCATCAATCAGCTAGAGTCTTGCTAGGCATCTCATGCTCATACTGCAGTCACAGGACTCTTTGTGTGATCTCTGCTTATGGACCCTTTTGGGTTTCCTCACAAAGTGGCCACAGGATTATCAGGCTACTTGCAGGGCAGTATAAGGCTTCTGGAGAGAAGTGAAGCTACTTCGCCTTTTATGACCTAACCCAGAAGTCACACAGCATCACTATTGCCTCATTTTATAGGCTGCAAATTCACCAGGCCTTCTCAGAACCAAGGGATTAGCCTCTATTCTAGATAGGGAGGGGGTAAGAACGTGGGACCAGAGATCTCGTGGAGCCCATCTTTGGAAATACAAATCTGTTGCAACTATCAAACACCTTTATGTGTGACTTTTCTTGGTTCCATTGTTTTCTTCTTTTATGTTAATTCCACTGCTTTCTCTCTCTATCTAAAATATGTGCCTCTACAATGAAAATTAAGGACACTAAAGAAAGAAATTGAAGAACATCTTAGAAGATGGAAAGACCTACCATGCTCCTGGATAGGCAGAATCAATATTATTAAAATGGCCATACTACCCAAAGCACTATACAGATTCAATGCAATCCCAATTAAAATCCCAAAGGCCTTTCTTATAGAAATAGAAAAGGCAACCATGAAATTCATTTGGAAAAATAAG
>PVHX01011454.1:38659-64348 GCA_004024805.1 Geosciurus inauris | reverse complement strand
GGAGTTTTCATGTTTGTTTTTTAATTAGCCTTCCATATTGGTGTATCAAAATTTGATGTAAGGAAATTGCAAAGTCATTCTGTATCTTTCAAACACCTAATATACATTAAAATGTTTTGAACTGTTTCTCAAAAAATAGAGCAATGTAAAATAAATGCTATGAAAATCATTTGCATAATTTTTCCTATCCTTTTCTCTTTGTAGGGAAGCAGCAAGAGAGTGTCGTAGAAAGAAGAAAGAATATGTGAAATGTTTAGAAAACAGAGTGGCAGTGCTTGAAAACCAAAACAAGACACTGATTGAGGAGCTAAAAGCACTTAAGGACCTTTACTGCCACAAATCAGATTAATTTGGGATTTAAATTTTCACCTGTTAAGGTGGAAAATGGACTGGATTGGCCACAACCAGAAAGACAAAATAAACATTTTATTTTCTAAACATTTCTTTTTTTCTATGCGCAAAACTGCCTGAAAGCAACTACAGAATTTCATTCATTTGTGCTTTTGCATTAAACTGTGAATGTTCCAACACCTGCCTCCACTTCTCCTCCCCTCAAGAAATTTTCAGCACCAGGAATCATGAAGAGACTTCTGCTTTTCAACTCCACCCTCCTCAAGAAGTAATAATTTGTTTACTTGTAAATTGATGGGGGAAATGAGGAAAATGAAATCTTTTTTTAAATGATTTCAAGGTTTGTGCTGAGCTCCTTGATTGCCTTAGGGACAGAATTTCCCCAGCCTCTTGAGCTGAAGTAATGTGTGGGCCGCATGCATAAAGTAAGTAAGTTGCAATGAGGAAGTGTTGATTGCCAAATTGACGTGTTTTCACATTTTCATTGTAAATTATGTAAAATTGTTAAAAGACACACCCTCTAAAACAGAATTTTAGTATGGTGTTGAAGAAATTAGGAATGAATTTGGAGTACTTTCTCTGTATGTTCTTTTCTTCAGTGCTGAAAAGTTGTCCTTGGTTCTTAAAAAACATTCTGTATTTAACTACAGCTCTTCCCTAGGGCAGTTGTTGCTTCTTAATCCAGTTCTGTATGTGTTCAGCATTTTTGAATACATTAAAAGAAGTAAGCAACTGAATGAAAAAGCATGTTATTTGAATTTTAAATTAAATCAAAGTAAATAAGAAAAGTACAAAGCTTATTTTAGTTAGTATTAAATCTTAGTAAAAACATGCCGGCTAGTAAACCATCCCCTTGAGTTATATAACAAGGTTTTTAAATAAAAGTTTTTGTCCTCGCCTTCAAAAATATTTATATTGTCACTCATTTACTTAAAAAGATATTCCTAATTTGCTGCTGCCCTTTGCACTTACATTGTACCATCAACAGAAAAACCTTCAAGATGTTAAAGAAAGCAAAGTGATATATATTTATGTGTTATAGAAAAATACTGATTTTTAAAAATCTTTTCCAGATTCACATACTTTTATCAGAGAACCTCTAGTGAATTTTTTAAGTGAAGAAATGATAAGGATATGGTTCTAAATAGTACAGCGTTAGATGTGCACAAGGAAAGTAATTTTCTTCAGAATCTACACTACTATAATATTTGGACTATCATTCTTACAAAATACTTGTTTTCTTCTAAAAAGAGTTATTATTTTTTAGGTTTCCAATATGCTGTATAGCCTTTGTCAGTTATAAAGGAGCTACCTATTTTAATTTCTGACTATAACAGTCTGTATTTGTATGTATCATACATTCTTTCCAGTAATATTTTTAATTACTCATTTTATTCACTAAGCTTAATAAATCTAAAAGTTACCATTTGAAAGGAAAATATAAGAACAAGGTAGATTTTTAAATTGGAGATGATATGATGTTAGATTATGATTTCTTATTTGAGAAGGAAATTCCTTTTTTAAAAGTCAAGCAACTTAGAAAATTAGTTTTCTCTTTAGTCATAGTTTATTTAATAAAGTTAAATTTGTTTATCATAATAACAATGTGCAGATACGAGTATTAGTTTATTGGGTCCATTTTTTAAAAAGATTTTTAATATTTGTAAATGTTATATTTTTGTTTGTAACAAACCATTGTCTTTTTTCAAGGATGAACAGAGTTTATGAAGGAGCATCATTCTAAGAATTGAGTGATGTAGTCTTTATATTTGGACAGTTCATCAGATTCTCAAGAAGGCTTTCAAACGGCTGTAAAGTTTGATGTTTGTCCTGCTGAGCTTATGGGGAAAGTGATAGCATAAACATTGTTTGTATACCAGCATAGATGTCATTTTCTAAACTTAGTGTTAACAGAAACCAAGCAAAAATCACAAATATGTTCACAAACTGGAATTATTTGAATCAAAATGTCAAATTGAACATTTTGAATGTCATAAGCATTATAAGTGAAAAAACTGGTGTATAGCAAGTTTAATCTCTAAAATTGTCCGTCTTTTCAAAAGTTGTGGCTTTCTACTTAACTAGGAAGTTGGTGGTCCTCTTAGTCCCTGATAAATTAAGGCAATCATATTCATATTAGCTGGGTGCATTTATAAGTTATAAAGACCTGTCCTCTCTACCTTGAGGATGATTGCACTGGTTTGAAGTCAGTTACTTAATAATGAGGTGAGAAATGTATTGTGTTGCTAAATCTGTTTTAGACTTTTGGAGAGACTTGAAGATTTCAGTTTATACAGACAGAAATCAAGCATCTTTTATGCAGGCTTTTTTTTTTTTTAATATGAGAATTAGGAAAAAAGTGTGTTTTTAAGCTTGTAACTTTGAGAATCTTTATTAAGAAAATGACATAATTAAAAAAAAAAATCTTGTACCAAGAATATATGTGGCCACATTACTAGTAATAAATGTTTTTCTCTTCATATTGGCCAAAAGGGAATGGAAATATCATAGGAATCTGTACATATGCTACTGATTTGTCTAGAAAATAGCAAGTTTGGTACTGCTCACTTTGCAAATGTAGGGCCATGTGGCACTTTTATCTATAGGACAGATTAATAAAAATGATTAGGGAGGGGTTTATTTTTGATATATTACTCATGAGTCTTCAGGCTTTGATAGCATTTAACTGAAAAGTGGCTTAGAAAGGGCTAGATCCAATGTGCTCACATTATTAAAAAACTGATATGAGATGCAATTTTAAGTTCATTCTTTTTCAAACTCAAGTACCATATTGGCAACCATAATATTGTCATAGGTGCTGTTTGTTTAGATATTGTGGGGGGAGGGGGTGAAGAAATGGCATTTGTATAATATGTGTACATATATATATATATATATACATACAGTATATAATCTAAAGCTCTAAGAGCTCTTAAGTCAGGAATGCTGAGTATTATAGTATATTGAGGTCAGATGAAATCTTACATTTTTGTGTGTTCTATTGCATCCCTTCTGATAATTTCTGTGACTGCATTACTCTGGCACTCAATGGTTGATTTTATCTTCTAATTTTCTTCCAAGTATTTTATTTTTTTATTAGTTTTCTTTGGCTTGATATTTTTAAACATGCTACTAGTCATATGAAAACTCCCCACTCCCCAAATGTAATTGTTGTTCTTGTTGTTGTTTTTTTCTGCTTTGTCTCTGGCAGCTATTAACAGTGGTAAGAACATTTTGAAGATACCTTTTAAAAGGAACCACTGATTCTTCAAAAATCATCCTGGGGGAGGAATTTTGGTGTTTTATTTAAGCAGGGATTTTGTCCAAAAATGTGTTTCGACAGTAGGTCAGCATCAGTGCTAGTATCTGAAAGCACAATACCAATCAAGCAGGCCGATCAGAAGTCATCTGGCTGAAGTTTGTCTCTGGGGACTAATCCCTACTGTTTGACCATTTGGGTGACAGGTGGAATCATACAAAGGCTTAGGAAAAAACAAGGTTGTATAAACCAGGATGCTCTTACTTACTTGAAGTGACTTCAATCTAGATTTCTTCTTCTCGTGTTTAATAAGTTTTTTAATTCTGTGATCAACTATAGTCAGCTAATTAACAAATTGGTCTGTGTTCATCAAAAGCTGCTTCATTTTACAGGACTTAATAAGGCTCATGTAGTAGAAACAGGTTACATACCTTTTTATTTCTTCCCAAGAGGCTTTATTTTGTTGCTTTTGTAACCCAGAAAACTGTTGGTATATTATTTCCCATTGACCTAAAACAAAAGTTGTATATTTATTTGGATTATATTTACATTAATTCTTTGTAAATGTTTGGTGTAACTTGCACTTTTAAAAAAGACCCAGTTTGGGTATCAGCAACTTAAGAAATTTCCTCGTCAATTATCAACTGACTTTTTTTAGTCTTTCCTCTCTCCAAATCATGTGATGTATTTAAATGGAAGCTTTTCATTAATTAAAATATTTTAGCACCTAAAAACTAGCCTTAAAAATGCTGTGAAAGCAAAATATCTGGAAATTATGCTTAACTATCCCAGTTAATTAAAAGAAGGGCTCAAACCTTATTAAGTTTTTTCATCATGGATAAAGACTAAAGGGAAAGTAACTCAAGAGAATATTTGTTTCTAATTTTAAATGAGACTTTATCCTCAACCCAAAATTATTATCATGTATAGTTTGCCAAAATAATCCATTTTTCCAGAATAGTAAAAGATTTTTTAAAGCAAATAAGTATTATCATTGTGGGAGACCACATGTAATAATCATTTTTACTAAATGATTATTTTTATTCTCATTTTAAATTGGCTTTGTTAACAAAGAAATGGTACCTAAATTTGATTTCAGATAAGAAGGGGGAAGTACAAAGTGAGCTATAGGAGAAAAATTGAGATGAATTTGTTCACTCAAATGTACAAAGAATAATTAGAACATTTTATTGGGTGGCTTACATACATGTTGAATATTTTTAATATTAATAATGTTAGGTTTTCACTTGACTGCAGAGTCACTCTATGTATTAGGAACTGGTTTCCTTGACTTTCTAGAATCGATGGCCAGGAGAGGCATTAATCCTTGAAGGGTTGAACATATCATTAAGTTGAGTCAGTATGGAAGAATTTCATACAAATCAAACAGGGTGCTGCAGTTCCATCTGTCTCATCTGCTTATGATAAGTTCTTACTGATGAGTGAATGTAGCTTAAGCCTTTGTATGGGTCCTCAGGGGGCAGACAAACTAAAGAGGGACCAGATAACATTTGAGTAAAGGAATTATATTTCAGGTGTTTTAGCTTGAAATTTTATTTTTTAAAAAAAGAAAAATCAAAAAAAAAAAAAAAAGAACAAAGCCTGTGAAGCAAGTTGATATTATACACAGGCAGAATTGTTCAGCACAGAGAGAAAATATTGACCTGTCTGCATTCTGGTACCATGGGGTACAGATCCCAGCTGGGTAAAACATGATACATTTTAAATTATTCTCACCAGCAGATTAAAAGGAAAATGAACAATCTACAGGAAGTATCTTCAAAAAGGGTCTAAGAGTAGGAAATTCACATTTTACCTACTTTTACAGGCATTATTTTTAAATTGTAGAAGCATGGCATTTCTAAGCTGTCTGAGGAGCATCTCAGAGCTGTGAGGATAAATTTGAAATAGTTTAAAAATTGGTAGGGAAGGAAGAAAATCCCTGTAGATAGTGATCTTTTTATGTTAATTAACCACACAAAATGATCTATCATTGTGTTGGGAGGTTTTGTTTTCTTATGTTTTAAAAGTTGAATTGGTAAATGCTTTATAGACATATTTTTATCCAGGTTGCCACTCCAATGTGTATGTAAAAAAATTATTTATATTAAGTGGGAAATAATTTGTCAACATTTTTCTGAGTATAGATTTATTAGGGGTGGCAAAGAAGAGTGCTAGTTAGCAATTTTCCATTGTGAAGTTGTCCTTGACTGATTTGTATGCATCCCTTATAATCCTTCCTTCCCCATCTCAGCAAAAGGAATTATTTCTAACCCAGATGTATCCCCTGAAACTTTTTAGAAACAGAATAACCAGGGAAGTTCCTAGAAAGATGTTTGAGTTTTTGGGTTTTTTTCCTTGAGGATTAGGATAAAGAATACCTCCCCCAAAACTATTAGCACAAAACAGGGTATCAATTTTTAGCTCTGATGTTTCTATTGGAGTTGAATACTAAATAAATAACTATAATGAGGGAAATACATTTCTAATAAAATTGCCTACATTCTAAAAACATCCCTGTTTTAGTTTTTTATCTAAATCTTTTTGTGCTTTATGTGTAAAGAAAAAAATGTACTGAGTTACAATGCATTTTATTAACACTATGTACATAGTAGCTGCTTTGTGTTCAGAATGGTAGCAATTGCTTTGTATATTAAAGTGATTCTTGTGAATTTGTGAAATATTGTCATAAAGTGCTTTTTCTTACTGTAATCTTTGTGGTATCAACTGTCATAATGCCCTTTTTACACAAACATTTATGTGCAGACACATAAATATGCTTTTAAAAACTCTGTAAGTCTCTTCTTTGGGGATGGGAATCTATCTTTTTTTTCTTGCTAGCAGTGTTAAATCATATTTTCTTGGACTTGGGTTTGTTAAGCAAGCAGAAGTTACATTAGAGTATTGTCACAAGCTTTTGTTGCACAGCAATAGAAAACTAATTCAAGCACCAAGAACATATCTTCAGTTACTTAATTTTACTTCACTCCTCATTAGTTAGCACAAGACTAAGCTAGAACAGTACCTATTTGAGGATTTGGAGATGTTATTGTTCTCCTTAGATAACTTAATGAAAACATGGCTCTCTCCAATGTCATGAAATGCATGTTTGCATGGAAAGAACGATGAGAATAACTTCTCTGGTCCCTGGGGATTCTGAAATTCTGTGATCACATAAAATGAAAGAGAAAGGAAAGAAACGTGGTTATTCTTTGCTTGAGGCATAAGAACAAAAGATTCTCTCCAATACTATTCTGAAATAAGGTCTGGGACTCTCAAAGTAAGCAGTTATAATTATTTCTGTGTATGGTGTTCCTTCATCGCCAAGATGTGTTCATTAAGCCTGGTATACCTGCCACTATATTGAAAGAATTATGTAATTTCATTTTTCCCCTTCCATATAGAATGACCACATAATTTATTGTACAGATTTTTTTTTTTTTTTTTTTGGTACCGGGGATTGAACCTCAGGGGCATTCAACCACTGAGCCACGACCCCAGCCCTATTTTATGTTTTACATAGAGACAGGGTCTCATTGAGTTGCTTAGCACCTCGCTGTTGCTGAGGCTGGCTTTGAACTTGTAGTTCTCCTGTCTCAGCCTCCCAAAATGCTGGGATTACAGGCGTATGCCACCACACCCAGCTTTTTCAGAGAGGTTTTTGAGCATGAACAGGTGATATTAATTTCATGGGGACACCAGGCATAAACCAGATTGTATCTGCACATGTCAGATGCTTAGACCACCAGTAAGATCAATACATCTTTTCTTCATATCTTTGCTGTTACTAGACAAATATTAAGAACACATTTCTGAACCACTGGAGTGACAAAGAAGAAAAGTCCCTTTCTTCCAAAAGCTCTAAACATCCAAGAATACAATTGTGATAACAGTGATGACCCTTTCCTCTCCCCTAAAATTCTAGACTCATATTTGTCATTCCACTCAGATTGCAAAACATTGTTCCCAAACAAAACTTCTGACTTCTCCAAATCTTCCTTTATAGCTGGCCTTTCTGTTTCATAAATGGTGCTATAGTCCACTAAATTGCCTAAGGCGACCCAGAAAAGTACTACCTTATGTAAGTGCCACCCTTAATTTCTCTACATTTTATACAGTGACCAAACAAGCTGAGAATTCTAATATCTAGTGAAAGAAGGCGAATTTCCAGGAGTTTGAATGCTATTTTTGCTTGGTTTTAATTATATAATTCATACCACAAAACTAAGCACTTCAAAGTGAACAATTAAGTGGTATTTAGTATATTCACAACGTTGTACTACCACCACCTCTATCCAGTTTCCAAATATCTTCTTCATGCCAAAATAAAACCTTGCACATTAAGTTTCTTCCCATTTCCTCCTCCCTCTTGCCCCTAGCAACCACCAGTCTGCATTGTTTTTATGGATTGGCCAATTCTGGATACTTCAAATAAATGGAATCACACAAAATGTTTGTGACTTGTGTTTGGCTTTTTCACTGAATACGTTCCTTGAGGATCATCCACACTGTACATGTATCAGTGCTCAGTTCCTTTCTATAGCTGAATAATCTTAATGGATGTGGATTTCTACCAGTTAGTTATTGTGAATAGTGCTATTATGAATGTTTGTGTCCCTGTTTGCAATTCTTGGGTGCATATACTAGGGAGAATTGCTGGGTTATGTGGTAGTTTTGTTTAACTTTCTGAGAAACCACCAAACTTTCCCTTGCAGCTGTACCACTTACATTCCACCATGGATGGATGTATGAGGGTTCTGATTTTGACATCTTCACCAACACTTATTTTACTATTTTGTAATTATAACCACTCTTGCGAAATGGACTTGTGGCTTTTTATTTGTATTTCCCTAATGACTACTGATGTCAAGCATGTTTTTAACTGTTTACATATCTTTGGGAAAATGCCTATTCATGTCCTTTGCTTGTTTTTTATAACTAAGTTGTTTTCTTATTGAATTATTAGAATTTCTTACATATTCTGTATATTAGACCCTTATATTTTCTCCAATTCTGCTAAATTGAAATATCCTTTCTTGATAATATCCTGTTTTTTTTAAATTTTTTTGTTGTAGATGGACACAATATCTTTTTATGTGGTACTAAGGATCGAACCCAGTGCCTCACGCATGCAAGGCAAGCGCTCTACCACTGAGCTACAATCCCAGCCCTCTCACTTTAACTTCACTTTTTGTAAGTAATATTTATACTTGTAAAACACTGAACTGTTTATGCCCAATGTAGTGGGGTCCACCTATAATCCCAGCAACTTGGAAAACTGAGGCAGGAGGATCATAAATTCAAGACGAGGCTGGGCAGTTTATCAAGACTCTGACCCTGTCTCAAAGAATCAAAAAAGGTGGGGAACGTAGATAAGTCTGTAGAATACCCCCATGTTCAGTCCCCAGTACTGGGAGAAAAACCACTATAGTGTAGCCATGTACTGTGGCTGGCACAGGCCTGTAATCCCAGCTACCAGGCTACTTGAGAGGCTGAGGCAGGAGGATCACAAGCTCATGTTTAGCCTGGGTAATGTAACGAGAGCTTGTGTCAAAAAAAAAAAAATGGTTGGGGCGGTGCCAGCTTTGTAGCTCTGTGGTAGAGCATAGCATGTAGCAAGCTCTGGGTTCAATCCCCAGTACTACAAAAAGAGAAATAATTGGATATAAATTCATGTGATTTTGCCAATAGAGCAGGGAGAGGGCATGGAGAAGTACTAGGAAATGAAATCTAACAAATTCTGCTATGTATGAATATGCCACAATGAATCCTGCATATATAATCAATTGTAAATGCACTAACTGAAATAATAAAAGATCAGTAGAGCAAGTGGATGGGAGAGGGAAAGTAGTGGTATTGGGAAATCAAGATTCATCAAATTATGTGCATGTATGAATATGGTATAATGAATCCCATTATATAATTATACTGTACCAATAATTTTTTAATTCACATAAAAATTTATGTAATTTTGTTATTAAGAGTATGCTTTGTCTCACAATAGCTGAACCAACCTAGGTGTCCTTCAGTAGATGAATGGATAAAGAAAATGTGGTATATATACACGATGGAATATTACTCAACCTTAAAGAAGAAGAAAATTATGGCATTTGCTGGTAAATGGATGGAGCTGGGGACTATCATGCTAAGTGAAAAATAAGCTAGTCCAAAAAACCAAAGGCTGAATGTTTTCTCTGATATGCAGATGCTAATTCACAATAAGCAGGGGTGGGGAGGCTGGGGAATAGAGGTACTCTGGATTAGACAGAGGAGAGGGGAAGGAAAAGGAGGGGCACGGGGGTAGGAAGGATAGTAGAATGAATCGCACATTATTACCCTATGTACATATGTGGCCATGACCGGTGTGATTCTACATCATGTACAACCAGAATAATGAGAAATTATACTCCATTTATGTGTCAAAATGCATTTTTTAAATTTTTTAAAAAATATATTTTTGTGTGGTACTGAGAATTGAACCCAGTGCCTCAAGCATGCGAGGCAAGCGCTCTACCACTGAGCTACAACCCCATCCCCAAAATGCACACTACTGTCATGTATAACTAATTAGAATTTTTTAAAAAGAGTATGCTTTGTTATTTTAATATTCCTGAGAATCCATTTCTCTCTTACCTTGGGCAAGGAGAAATAAAACACAGAGATTAGGTAATTTAATAAGGTAACTGAAGGAATTTATTTTCCATAAGTGTTTATGGGGCTCCCTTTATGAATAGGGCACTATTTTAACACTTGAAATACAAAGTATAAGGTATCACTATCTTGGTCTTCTGGGAGCATAAATTGTATTTGGTAATATAAAACATTCCAGACGACGTCATTATTTTGCCCTAAAAAAGAAAAAGAATCTAGTGTTCAGTTTAGAGAAAGTAAGTATTTTGATGGGCTAGAATTTTGATCCTTTTGTGTAAAAAAAACAAGTTCTGCTAGAAACTTTCTGCAAATGGTATAGCAAGGCTATGGGTAGCTCTACCACAACTAAATCAAGCTGCCCTTGATAGGGAATCTGCTAATAAAACAACAGCATTCATTCCAGTGGAGTTATAAGAATCTAGTGCCATAAATATGTTTTAATATAGCATCTTGGCAGCAGTATATGACATTAATTGGGGGGAAAGTTACCAATACA
Source organism: Geosciurus inauris (assembly GCA_004024805.1). NCBI lineage: Eukaryota > Metazoa > Chordata > Mammalia > Rodentia > Sciuridae > Geosciurus > Geosciurus inauris. The sequence goes on along the minus strand of PVHX01011454.1, from coordinate 53,591 downwards.
CACTGGATTACCTAACAGCATAACTGTTCAGCAATGAAAGAGTCAAAGCTTAGTAGTAAAATAGGTATGGACTAGGTTTTTATATTTAACTTGAGGACAAAACAAGCACACTTACAGTGTACATTTATCAGATAAATGAACGCTTTTAACATAAGTAAAAGGTATGTCATGATTTCATTTGTGGACACTGGTGTGCTACTCCTTCTCCCTCCCTCCACCCCTACACACACCTCTAAAGGACTCATTCCCTGGCTTTTGGGATGTTGGTGGCTGATGACTCAACTGTGTCCCTCTCACAGTTATTGTCTTTAAGCCAGGGTTGTACCCATTGCATTCAAACTAATCCATACCAGGGCATGAAGGCCCATGACCCTGCCTCAATATAGCCCAGCTGCAGGGCCAGCCCAGCTCTGAAGGACTTCCCTGACTGCATCACAGCCCAAGTGCTCCCTCCATCCCAACTGTGCTTCATTCTCTCAGTGTTGATCTTGGGAGCATTCCCGTTCAAACTTTCTACAGCCTAATCTCCATTTCTCCGTCTGTTTCCCCAAGGAACCTGACCTACATGGACATTCCAAACCCAAAGCCAAGAAAAATCACTCCATTTTCACTCAGACAACCAAACTATTCCTGCTGATTTTTTTTGTCTGACATGTTCTATTTGTAGAATAGGATAGAGGAGTAGTTCTTTCAACCTTTTTTGATTCTTATGTTAATATTTTATGAAAATGTAATATATAGGGGCTGGAGTTGTGGCTCAGTGGTACAGCACTTGCCTAGTATGTGTGAGGCACTGAGTTCGATTCTCAGCACCACATATAAACGAACAAAATCCATTGACAACTAAGAAAATATTTTTTTAAAATGTTAATATATAACTCAACATCTTACCTCACTTTCTCACTTGGTACAGCATCCAGGTATCTTCCTGAAGCTCCCCACCCCTACCCACTTTAATACCTACCTCCCATGCTAGAGAGCTTAAAGGAACTGAACTTCAATTAATATATTCATTTCTAATAAGAAACCTAAATGAGATCGGGTTTTAATTATAGTGTTGGTGATATTGCCAGGCTTTAAACATGTTTAACAAGATCATTTTCATGTTCATGTATAATATTAGCATCTTATAGACTCAGTAAGCTAGGGCTATTTTCATTTCATGTGTATTTATCAAAATTATGTAGAACTGGTATATCACAGAATGTCCACAACTTTTAGTTCACCTTTATTAAAGTAAAATCTTTATTTTAAATATATGTAAACACTAATGTATTTTTCATATCCAAAATATTCATTAAAAGGTTAAAAAGGAGCTGGGTGCAGTGGCGCAAGCCTGTAATCCCAGCACTTAGGGAGGCTGAGACAGGAGAATCGCGAGTTCAAAGCCAGCCTCAGCAATGGCAAGGCACTAAGCAACTCAGTGAGACCCTGTCTCTACATAAAACACAAAATAGGGCTGGGGATGTGGCTCAGTGGTCAAGTGCCCCTGAGTTCAATCCCCAGTACCAAAAAAAAAAAAGGTTAAAAAGGAGAAGGTCTTGGGCTGGGATTGTAGCTCAGTGGTAGAGCACTTGCCTCGCATGCGTGAGGCCCTGGGTTCGATCCTCAGCACCACATACAAAGCAATAAAATAAAGACATTGTGTCCATCTACAACTAAAAAAAATTTAAAAAAAAAAAAAAAGGAGAAGGTCTTATTTATAAATTTTTGTAAAATGAATTTAAAATACCATACTGAAGTTATAATAGTCTTGTGGTCTAAATTTGTTTAAGCTGAAAGTTCACATATGACGACTTCATCAATAAAGTCTATCAAAGATAATCACAAAACAATGTAGCAACCACATAATCCAAAGATCAATACTCTAATTGTCATTATTTGGTTGTGATATACTAGATACTGGGGAAGCAACAATGAAAGAAGCAGAAATATTTCTGACCCTCCAGAAGCTGTCACCTTTTGGGGAATACTGACACTGAATGAGCAATTGCAGGTACAAAACAGAAGCTACCTTCTTGTGGAGGGATGAGATTTAAAACTTTTTTTTTTTTTAAACTTTTATCCTATGCATTGTAAGGGCAAAGGGCAAAGAGAAAGCCTAGGAAATAAGTAAACAAAAGCATGAGAAATGGCACAGCTGAAGAGGAGCCATAGCTTTCAACATGGAGGAGACAACTTCTCCAAATCTTTCAAGAAGACTTCAGGTGCTTCCAAAAAGTAAGATTTTATTTTTACTTACTCATTTGTTTATATACCTAAGCCTGAAATTAAACTAAAAATCAGGATATAACACCCCACAGAAAACTCAAAACCAAAAAGTGCTTAGAACTTAAAAGAACAAAAGATTTCAACAGCAACAGCTCAGGGAATGTATGTTCAACCTCAAAAAGTTAGGTAACTGGAATAAACATTATGTATCTCCGAATGTGTTTAAAATAAGTTATATGACTTAACCTCACCAAAAACATCCCAGCTGGTTTAAAGTCACCTTTATATCAGTCCTTCATCATGTCAGAGATCACTACTCACCAAGAGGGAGCAACACAGGAGACAGAAACAGCATAAATGACAATCTCACTTTCCTTTAATTTTGATAGAATTTCAGAGTGCATAAGATAGGACTAAAATCACAGCAATAGAACAAAGCACTAGTTTGTTTAAAAACTGCTCATGTGCTTTTTCCCTTGACAAACTTTGGTTAGACAGACATGTATAACAAGCCGTTTCATTTAAGTATGGTTAGATTCCCGGTCTAATCTCTTAACTGACATACTCAATGACAATATTCTTATAAGCACAGCCAACTATAAGTCCTCTCTTGGGTTTTGTTTTTGTGCTCTGTAAATATGTACATCTTTTTCAGGATCATAGTGAACCTTACTCACAGTAAATTGCTTCTCCAGCATCGCTAAGAAGTTGTTATCCCGTTCATAGCGAATTCGGCAAGCTAAAAGAATCACTGTGTGGTTGCTAGAGAGATGTTCCAGTGTTTGAAGAAGATCTGCGAATGTCTCTTCTAAATATATGATGTCAGCTCCAAGTATCAGGTCAAATTCTCCAGGTGAAAAATCCCCCAAGTTCTGTCCCCAAGTCAGCTCCTTAACAACAGCTTTAGGTTGGATGTGGGGAGGTAAGTTGGCTTGAACATTTGATTTAAGAAATTCTAATGCTACTTTTCGATCCGTGATAGTCACGTGAGCACCTACAATATAGGATAAAAAGAAAGCAAGGTGCATATCAGTACAACTGTAGGAGGGAAAGAACGGGTCAAGTTAAACATAGAACACTGTAAATATTCCACCTGATGTGCAGAATACCATACTCTTCACGGAGAGTTGCAATGGATCAGAACAACGACTGGTTGCTCCTTTTCCGTTGCCTGCTGGTAAAAGTAACCCTGTGGTTTGCCCCTATGACACATCTGCTGTTGCTGAAATTATGCCTATATACTAGAGAGTCACCAAGTGATAAAAGCTGATGTTTTTGAATGCTGCAAACAGAGCTAGCCCACCCTTCATTCGTTTCTTCCACTTCATGATCTTCAGGTCAGCACAACTTATGGGAAAATGGAATCCAAAAATGAAAAGTCTGGGAGCAGAATATTATTACAAAGACGACAAGATTCCAAAAATGGGGAAAGGCTGTTTTGTGAGGTTAAAGTTTTTTAAAGAACAACAGAAGTGATAGTGAGAAGTCCCAATCCATCTTTCCTGATGCTATTTGAAGCAGCCAACCTGCATGTGTTTATGTAATCATCTATAATTATTGAAAAATTTTAAACTTAAGAATTACTGTAGAGTAGTAAAGTAATATAAGTTAAAATGCCAGCTTGTGTTAACTGCTAAGTTACTAGGTATGATATAGAAAATTAAGGGGCAGTATTTTATTACTGGTTTTTTGTGGGTTATTGACAATGAACTATAAGATCTAATTTTTTTAAACAATGAAAGAGAAAACCAGAACTGTAGTTACCCTTAAAGTGAAACAACAACAGCCCTAATACAGAATCATCTACAGAAATTAATATCTTGTTTAGTTTTGGCCCCTGAAATTCTGAAATTTAAAAATGTTTCTTTCTTTCATGAAATATTTCTCATTTGCACTTTTTTTCAGTGTAATGATTTCAGTTTAGGATTCCAGACCAGCAATGGTCAGCACCATTCCAGTGGCAGCTTTTACCCAGGATTTCTTTTCTTGACACATAACATTTGACATTTGTAGTCCTAGAAAGTGATACAATGAAAATGTTCATGCTTAGATTTTACCAGCCTATAACTACTATTTTGACCAGGCTTGGCTAGACAGTGGACTACCTAAGGAGCAGGATTCAATAATAGTTTTCTTCTCTTCCAATAATGCAAACTGTAGACAAACTTCTCCTGGTTTGACTTAGAACTTTTCTCTCTAGATTTCTTTCTTTTTCTTGAGACAAGTTCTCACTATGTTGCCTCAAGCCATCCTCCTGTCTCAACCTCCAAAGAGCTAGGACTGTAGGCATGTGCCACCATGCCCAACTCTCTTGGCAATACTGGAATGATCTAGTCTTTTCAACATCACCTCTGTATCCATTTTAACAACTTCTCTAATGCCTATCTTCAGGGTTTTGGAGGCTACTTCTACCCAACTAGGTAGTCCAGAAGCGTGAATAGGATCTGACTGTCAGTTGACCATTTCCCATAACATACATTAGTTCTACAAATAGCTAAGTGGCTACCATCAGCTAGATAACAAAAATCCTATCCTCACAGAGCTTACATTCAAGTGAGGAGATAAGCAATATATTTTAAAAGTATAATATCAAATATGTTAGTTGCTGATATAACAAAAGGAGAAAACAAAGCCAGAGAGACATGAAATGTCAGGAAGTAAGGGAGGCAGGTGTGAAATTCTAAATTGGATAGACAGAGAATGCCTTGCTAAGGTGATCTATGAAGGCCTGAAGGGCGTGTGGAGATAATCAAGTGCGTATCAGAAGAATATTATTCCTGGCAGGCTGAAGAGCAAGTGCAAACAGAGGATGCAGGCAGGCGAGAAGGCCAGTGTGGCTGTAACAGAGTGAACAGGGGACAAAGTCAGAGGAGATGAGGTCAGAGAAGTCACGAGGAGGGAGGACATGTATGGCCTCATTAGCCATGTTTCAAAAAGACCTTTTTTCAGCTGGGGGCCATGATGCATGCCTGTAATCCCAGCAGCTCAGGAGGCTGAGGCAGGAGGATTACAGATTCAAAGGCAATTTCAGCAAAAGTGAGGTTCCTAGCAACTCAGTGAGACCCTGTCTCTAAACACAAAACAGGGATGGATTAGTGGTCAAGTGCCCCTGAGTTCAATCTCCAGTACCCAATAAACAAATAAATAAATAAGACTTCAGTTTTCACTGAGTGAGATGGAAGTGCTGAGCAGAGACATAAGGGGTGTGTCTTGGGTTTAATAGAATCTCTGGCAGGGGTCAAGGCCAGAAGTAAGGAAACCAGTGAAGATCCCCACAGTTGTCTGAGTGAAGGATGCCATTAGCTTGCACCTTGCTGAAACCACCCCCAGAAACCAGCCACAGCCAGCTCCCAAATACAGCCCACCCTTCAGTGTCCACTCCAGCTTTCCTGGGAATCCCTTCTACTATTGACTCAGGTTTTATCACCCAAATGTCTTTCTCTGCAGGTTACTACTTTACCCATGTTTTTTTTCTTTTCTGCCTGGTTTGGGAGGAAGGTATGGAGGACATCTTAAGTCTATCTTCTGATCTATCAGTTTCCTTTTTCCCCTTGCAGTTTAAGGAAGAAACAGATCATTTGTCCTGTAGTTTCCCATAGTCTGAATTTGGCGGATGGAATCATTTGCTTAGACTCTGTCCTCTGCATCTCCTATAAATTCTGGGGGGATTTTTTTCTTTTGGGGACTACTTCAGAGATAGCACTGTGTCTTTATCAAGAGGTGTGCCGTGTCTCGTACTCTATTTTTGTGACATGAGCAGCACCTGATGCTTAGTGCCCAAATGCTTAGTTCGTTATTATTCTTCTTGCATTTGTTAAAAACATTTTATAAAGAGAAATGGCTATTCATTTTGTATATCAACTATCTGAATAGGACAGGCAGGATGAATTTTGCTTCTCCATCCCCTTTAATAAACCCCATTTTGAAATAAAGAGCTGGTTTCTCAGCATTCTCCAAATATACTTAGGTTCATTTTGTTGTTGTAAACTCACGAATTAAACATATTTGATGTACTTTAATATATAGAAGTTATTATTACTGATGTTCAGATTGCCCATTTTTTGCTAGTGGCCTCTGACACAACCCTGGTCATCTTTGAAAGCTTCCTTGCTATCTGGTATGGCAAGATATTCCAGGGTCATCTTATGCATTCCCTGCCACACACCTAGAACTGGGCACTTAGGTTTACATTTCTTATTTTGTAAAAATGGGAGAAGTAACAACAAGTTTATATGCTGATGGAAATGATCAGGTATAAAGGCAGAAAAGCAGCAATGCAGGGACAATGTCACTGAATAGGTAAGGGTAGGCAGGATCTGAGGCACAGTGAGGTCACTGGCCCTAAACAAGACAGACATTCAACTACACCCTCAGGAAGAAAGGCTGATACGATGGTGCACCAAACACAGATGTGGTTAGAGGCAGCAGGCCAGGTGGCAGGGAGATTCTCCTCAGATTGCTTCAGTCTCCTCTGTGAAAGCAGAAATATCATTGGCTAAGAGTGAGAACGGAGAAAGAAAAACTGGAGGCTTGAGAGCGAAAACATGAAAGAGTCAGCAGAGCAAGACAGGAAACAGAATATGACTGTCCAGGAGTCAAGAACTGCCTTGATGTAACAACGAATTCCATCATTAATGTATAATTATAATGCACCAATAAAAAAGTATGGAAAAACAGAACCCCTCTGAGGTTTCTGATCTGAATTTAAAGTGAAACCCAATGGCACTGCTCCTGCCAGCACATGCACATGCACATGCACATATCAGGCCCGAGAGATTTACACTAGGTAAGAAGAAGAAATGGACTCAATAAGACAACACAGCAGGCTGGCATTCACTTATAAATACAGAAACAGACATCATTAATTCTAGTTTTGTAAGCAACACTTTATTCAAACATTCAAGCACATACTATGTGCTACAAAGATGAGCAAGGAAGAACTTACTAGAGCTCAGAGCCTCATGAGGGAGAGAGACACATAAACGTAAGTGTGCGAAGGAAAATAAAGGAACATGGGTGCACACAGGAAATCATGTGTCACAAAGGAGAAATTCTTCAAAAAGAGCAGGGGCCAAAGGAATATTCCTGAAGGAAGAGAAACCTGCATTTACACTTAAGATATGATATGAACCAGGGAAAGAAATGAAGAAAGCATATTCTGGGCAAAAGGCACAGGTCAGAGCAACATGTGTGTTCCAGGAATGTCTCAAAGCACGAGAGAGGCTGACAAGATTGCAAAGCCTTGTTGGGAGGCCTGGATGGCCTGCAGACAGGCCATGGGAAGGCACAGAAACCTTTAAACAAAAGCCACCTCATCAATTTCACCTTGCAGATGGAACACTCTGACAGCTGTTGTGAGAGTGGATCCGAAGAGACCTACCACAGAGGCAGAAGGGCCAGGTGGGAGAGCTGTATGATCAAGTGGAAGACAGATTATGACAGCCCAAGCCAGGCAGGAGAAATGGAATGCAGGATGATCTGAGAAAGAGTTAAGACAGAATCAGCAAGCTCAGGGGAAGTAGGGGAGGGGAAGTCATGAAGGACAGTGATGCCAAGGGGATCACTTGTTTGGAAAGGGGAGAAGCCTCAGGAGTTAGCATGTGTTGTTGGAGAGAGATCCAGCTTTAGGTTACATATACAAGTCAGTCAGTGGAGATGTGAACTAGAATCGTAGAAAAGTAAAGGCAACTTCTTCCTAAGTGTTATATTTTAAGACAGTGGCTCCTAAGCCTAGTCAGGCTTCAAATCACCTAAAATTTTTTAAAATCCAGCTTCCCTGACCTCAACCCAACTCGCAGAATCCTGTCTTCAACGCGAGATATTCTTCTTTTTTTTTTTGGTACCGGGGATTGAACTCAGGGACATTCAACCACTGAGCCACATCCCCAGCCCTATTTTTTTGTGTGTTTTATGTAGAGACAGGGTCTCACTGAGTTACTTAGCACCTCACCGTTGCTGAGGCTGGCTTTGAACTCGCGATCCTCCTGTCTCAGCCTCCCAAAGTGCTGGGATTACAAGCGTGAGCCACCACGCCCGGCAACGCGAGATATTCTTCTATAAGTAGTTCCCAAGTAGCATAAAGGTTGGGAAGACTTTCAAACTAAAGCAGGGTTTGAGAGTCAGAACCAGATTCCAATTCTAACAACAATCCATTAACTTTGTGACCTTGGGCAAGTTACTTATTCTCTGCTAGCCCTTTATTTCACACTGCAAGTGGGTCAGGCCTACTTACCATGCAGGCTGACTGTGACAATGAGAGACTGCAGACACATAGCCCCCTCTCAAAACACAGGAAGTGCTCAGTGATCAGCAGTCCTATATTAACATTCTACAGAGTACTTACTGTTTTGGGCTTTTTAATATTAATTTGTCTTTATCTCCTCCACCCACCAACTCAGAATATAAGCTTCCTGAGACATCATTTCTGCCTGCCTGCCCCCTGCTCTATCCATACCGATTCCACCAGGCACTTAGTAGGTGCTCTCTGAATTCAGAAATAAAAGATGAAGGTAACAAAAAATGAAAATACCTTTTTTTTTCCCACTGTGCAGATTCTGCATCAGCTAATGTGAAAATACTTTTCGAAGGGGAATAATCAATCCCTTTCAGATGTTTCAAAATCACTATCTTTTTCTTTTTTATCCACTGTTATAGTTTGGATGTGAGATATTCCCCAAAAGCTCATGTGTGAGACAGTGCAAGAAGGCTTAGAGAGGTCAAATACTGTGTTATGAGAGCCTTAACCCAATCAGTGGATTAATCCCCAGATGAGATTAACTGAGTGGTAACTGAAGGCAGGTAGGGAGTGGTTGGAGGAGGTGGGTCATTGGGGGCATGCTTTTGGGGTATATATTTTGCATCTAGCTAACAGAGTCTCTGCTTTCTGACCATCATGTGAGTTGCTTTCCTCCACAACACTCTTCCACCGTGATATTCTGCCTCACCTCGAGCCCAGAAGAAATGGAGCAGCTGTCTGTGGACTGAGGCCTTTGAAACTGTGAGCCCCAAGTAAAGTTTTCCTCTAATTGTTTTTGTCAGGTCTTTTGATCACAGCAGCAAAAAAGCTGACTAAAACAACCACTGACTATTAAAAAAATTTTTCTTGTTACCCTCAGGTTTGAACATCAAAACTTCTCCAGCGGGGCTGGGGTTATGGCGCAGTGGTAGCGTGCTCGCCTAGCACGCGTGAGGCACTGGGTTCGATCCTCAGCACCACATAAAAATAAAATAAAGATATTGTGTCCACCTACAACTAAAAAATAAATATTAAAAAAAAACAAAAACAAAAAGAAACTTCTCCAGCCTAACACTTTGCAGTGACTACAAATGGTCAGTATGAAAATCACTTAGCAGTAAAAAAGAAATGCTTATGATGTAATGGTAAATAAATGATCATTTGTATATGTATGTGTATGTATGCAGATAATAATATTCACATATGCAGACATTATACATATGTATAACCATAATTACAACCATAATTAAAAATACAGATGGAAGAAAAGAATGGAACACACCAAAATGCTAAAGGTAATTATGTTGTAGAGTGATGAAGAGTTATTATGAAAAACACCTTCAATCTAGTTTTTCCATCTCTTATTCCAGAACTATTTGAGCATCTACTGAATGACAGGTGCTATACTAGAGCCAAAAACACCCAGACTAAGATTTGGTCCCATTCCTCAAGAAACTCAGCATACTGGGAGAGACAGATATATGAAACAACTGCCTACATAGAGAGGAAAAAAAAAAATAAGGCAGCAGTGAATTCTTTGGGATAGGGTAGGAAAGAACTTTGACAGGTGAGAATAAAGCTGGGCTATGAAGCACATAGCTCCAAATCAACAGAACATGTGCACTGTTCTGTCCTTCTAGTCCCCTCCCAGAACCAACCAAGTCTTTTGTGGCAACAACTAACTAATCCTTTGCTTTGTGACAGGACTGAAATACCTTACCCTGACTCCCAACCCCACAGATCCAGATTTCTAGATAAGAAAAAGAAATACTCAGAAGAATAATTGCCACATAGTATTTCTTTCTTTTTTTTAATATATTTTTTTAGTTGTTGATGGATCTTTATTTTATTCACTTATTATTTATATGTGGTGCTGAGAATCAAACCCAGTGCCTCACGCATGCTAGGCAAGCGCTCTACCGCTGAGCCACAACCCCAACCCGCCACATAGTATTTCACTTGTGACTGAACTAACAAATTCCATGCACAATCTCTGTGGATCCTTCTTGTGAAGTACTCTCAGTACCCCCATTTTATAGATGGAGAAATTAACATTAAAAGATTAAGCAACTTGTCTAAAGTCACAAAGCTAAGAGTTAAAAAGTGTCAAAACCAAATACAACTAAACCTATGCAGTTTACCACACTAACATGTCTACCAGCCAATAAAGTTTTGCATAAGGCCCTGGTTCTCAGGAGAAAACAGAAGAAACTTCATTTTACCTTCAAGTTAACTCTTATCAGCAAGGAAACAAGTTGCTATCATAGAAAGACAACAACTTGGGCTGCTATGTTTAATAAGCTTGGTTTTGAGTCCCAGATCACCACTGAATGGAACTTCAGAAAGTGCCTCAGGCCCTCAGAATGCCAGTTTCATTTGAAAAATGAAAATTAAAAATAATACCTAACATACATGGGGATGTTATAAGGCCTACCTTGGAGAATAAAAGCAGAGGACCATGAAATGCTTCATTGAGGACAGAAGGGCTATGTTCAAAACAGAAAAGGGCCTCAATCAACTGATGTCTACTTTTAACCACCACGCCTGCCAAAGCTCCCCATCACATTTTGGAAAGAGATACCTAATCAGAAAAAGCAATACTGAAAAAGAAATGAGTTATCAGAAAAAGGACAGAACAAAAAAGGGGCTTTTACAGGGCCTGGAATACCTGTAGACAATGTAATGAATTCAAAATGCTCTTGAAACTCAGATCTTTCCCACCAAGTGTGGTCTGAGATCTAGCTGGTTATCATCATCACTGGGAATTCATTAGAAATGCAGACTCTCAGGCCCCACTCCAGACCTGCTGAGTCAGAAACCACACTGGAATAAGTGCCCCAGGTGACAATTCTGGGTAGTGAATATTATATGTGATATCTTAGTAGCTGGTTTTTTCTCATCATTGAATAGCTTCAAGTATATAAGTTGTAGAAAGAACAACAAATAATTAAAAATATTAATAAAGCTTACAAATGCTCTAGGCTTAAACTAATGTCTGTATACCAAACAAAAAAATAGCACTGCTATCAATTCAGAACTGAACAACAGTAATTCAATTTCTTAAAATAGATGTCTGTACAAACTTTGGAGGGGCTGATACTCCCAAGAAGAAAAAAGCCCCTCAATTCACTCAGCAATGAAGGAGAGACTGCTATTCCACCTACCTCACAGGGTGTTATTATTTAGATATTAGGTGCCCCCCAAAAGCTCATGTGTGAGAAAATACAAGAAGATTTAGAGGTGAAATGATTGGGTCATGAGGGTCTTAATCAGTGAATCCATCCCGACAGAGATTAACTAGGTGGTAACTATAGGCCAGGGGAGTGTGACTGGCAGAGGTGGGTCACTGGGAATGTACCCTTAGGGTATATATTTGGTCTGATGAGCAGAGCTCTCTCTCTCTGCTTCCTGGTACTTCCACTTCCCTCCACCACACTCTTCTGCTATGATGTTCTGCCTCACGTTGGGCCCTGAGTAATGGAGCTGGCCATCAAGCGACTGAGACCTCTGAAACCATGAGCCTCCAAATAAACTTTTCCTACTCTAAAATTGTTCTTGTCAGGTCTTTTATTTATAGCAGCAAAAAGCTGACTAAAACACAGGATTAAATCCCACAGTATATGACTAAGCACCTTAAACTGGAAAAACTATATACATGGATGAGATTATTCTCCTTGAAATCATATCACCTTAGGATCATACTATCAGCATAATGGAAGTAAAGGAGGCAAAGTGATCTTTGGTGAAAAGTATGAATAACAGCACAAAAGATATGCCTGTTAGCCTCGAGTTACTATGAGCACCATCAGTTGGCCCACAAATCAGATATGTGCAGGCAAAAGAAATTAACCCAGGAAGAGGGGGAAAACAATGGATTTTTATGTGCAGAAAATAGCAAATGCAGCTTTCAGTGAGTTTTGCTCACCACAGAGTGAGCCAGTGTATCACACTCACCCAGCAGGGCAGCCACTATGCCCACCAGCCCTGTGCCAGCACCCAGCTCCACAGCAGAGCAGCCCCTGAGCTCCACAGCGCCCATCTCCAGATACGTGGAAAGGACAACAGCCTGAGTCAAAACACAGTGTGAGTATGATTAAGGTCAGCAAGTGCTTCAGGAGCTATAGGGTCAGGATATCGATGTGCTGCTGGCAGATCACCCATGCACCCCTCTCCCTTGCCCCATACTGCCCAGTCCACAAACGTGCACAGGAACTTAGCTATTGCTGCTGCAAGGTAACCTCCTAGAGAGGCATAGACACAGCAGACCCACCATCCTAACAGGGGGCTGCACAGCTAGCTAGGAGCATGCTGAATCTGTGAAGCTTAAATTTTTTATTGTCACAGCACTTTCACACAGACTTACAAAACCATTCTGGAAGAACTGACATGAACAGTGTCTGTGATTTTGTTTAAGGTATGTCCAGTTCCTAAGCCAAGCCAGGTCAGCAAGGCCACAACCTCACCTAGAAGGAAAAAGCAGCAGAGTGCCCAAGGCTCCCTGAGCTGTGTCACTGACTCTCATTGCCCCACAGGGGCCCTCACATTTTGGGCATCAGAAGGTATGTTTTGGCCAGTTTTGAAATTTGTGTCAGTTATCATTTGCTTATAATCCTATAGAAATAATAGTATAGTATTAATTTTTAATTATAATTTGTTTTTCATAGCCACATACTAGGTGTATAATTGGCAATTCCTCTCCTCAATAAGCACATAGGAGGCATCCTATTGTTATTATTTATCATTAGTACTCATTATGGAAATTGTTTTCATGTATTTATTCAGAAATGGATTCCTAGAAGTGTTATTACTAGGTCAGATTAATACTATTATTCCTAAATGTTTCTCTAACAGCTCTAATACAATGTTAAGACTATAAAACTGTATTTAAGTCAATGGGTTACTCAACAGAAATTGAGCCCCTTCCCCCACAGTCCTAGAGGTGGTACTGAGGGGCCAAGTCAAAGCCACCATTCTCAAGCAAAGAGAACAGTGCTGAAAGAGGAAGAAGTAGAAAAACAACTATGATTTTACAACTATGGACAAATATGATGTTCACTTCAGGCTTTATCACTTTACATATTCTTTAGTACAGTATTTTAGAAAAAGAACTCAGTTGAGTGTCCAAAGCAGTCAGGGTTCCTTTCAGTCTTCTGTTACTCACTAGGTAATTACCGACAAGTCATTTCACTCCCTTCTGTTTTCAGTTACTCGCCTTTAAAATGCAATGTATGGGGTAAAGGGAATGACTGGTAAGGGAAGGGGCTTAAGGATGATGAAAATGTTTTAAAATTCAAGGGGTGATGGTTGCACTATTGTGAATATACTTTAAAAAAATGAAGCCGGGCGGGGTGGCGCAAGCCTATAATCCCAGCACTTAGGGAGGCTGAGACAGGAGAATCGCCAGTTCTAAGCCAGCCTTAGAGACGACGAGGCACTAAGCAACTCAGTGAGACCCTGTCTCTACATAAAACACGAAATAGGGCTGAGGATGTGTCTCAGTGGTCAAGTGCCCCTGAGTTCAATCTCCAGTATCAAAAAAAAAAAAAAAAAAAAAATGAATTTGTGTGTACTTTAAATAGGTGAAGTGCATGGCACATGAATTGTATCTCAATAATGAGTGGTATTTTTCTTTTTAAATAACTGAGGATGTTTTCAGAGGCCCTCTGGGGCTTGCTTACCGCATCCCAAACAACGGCTGCGACTCCCAGTTGCCTCCAGTCCTGCCGGATTTGGATCGTGTGATTTGCAAAGGAGAAAGTGGCAAGAGGCTTGTGGAATTTCTGGAGCCCCATTCCCATGGTCTCCTGATAGGGCACCAGGGCCATTTTGTCTAACCAGCCTTCTGCGGAGACCTGTCGTGCAAAAGTATCCTGCGTGACACTCTGGCCAGAAATTGCATTCTCTCTTAAGTAACTCCAAATAATTGTTATGTTTGTCTATAAGTTCAAAAGAAGAAACTAGCTGAAGCCAGTCTAATTTCTTTACCATGGCTCTTCCTCTCAGTCTTATGGGGTGAGATTTGGCTCTGAATTCGTGCCAAAGGATATCTTTGAGCAAAAAGTCCTTGAGACTCCTGTAGAATGCCCTACAGTTCCACTGTTATTGCGCATATTCGGAGCTGCATAACAGTGCGCAAAGCATTGGTGACTGCTCCAGGGACCCGAAACTGCCTGCACCACCTTCCACTGCTGCAACCAGCCGCCACAAGGCTCGGGTTTGTTGCCTTTGGGCAGGGCGGGGGGCGGGGTGTTATTATTTTGGTCCTCCGCTCTAAACCGCTGTGTTCACTAGTGACAACAATGGAACTGTTAACGGTTTATCCTGCCTTTGAACACCGGCCGGATTTATACGGTGGACACTGGAAGTCAACTGCACTCTTAGGCTCCGAGTCGCTAGCGACCAGAACAAGGCTGTGGGGCTGGGGTGGCTCGGAGGCCTCCACGAAGTCACCCTTAACCTGCCCTCGCCCGCCACCTAAAGGGCTGA